>VZRU01000995.1:10712-24573 GCA_013398155.1 Pedionomus torquatus
AAACACCCAACTCAGCTGGCAAAACTAAAAGGATGTGCTCTTTTCGTTGCTTTGAATAGCGCTCCTGTAGATAAGGCTCTGCCTATGAAAGAAAAACGGGAGACAGAATTATTTCAGGGTATTAGAGAAGCATCTTTCCATCTGCACACACGCATCGTGGCAGCGGGGGGAAGCCGGCACGGGCTCCCGCATCCCCGCGGGCAGAAACGTGTGGACCACGGGTCAGCATCGCCTTCCCAGCCCCAGGAACCCCTCCGGGCGGCTGGACCGACACCTGAGCCCGTGGCGTAACCCGGGTTTCCAGTTCATTAGCAGAGATTTCCCCCGGTCCACGGAACAAAGGGGAAAGGCACAAAGTCTGAATTTCAGCCAGGGGAGAGGGGAGATGCTCAGGCTGGGAGCTGGGGGCAGAGCCGAGGAGCGGGAGGTTGGCTGGGGTCACAGAAGGAACGGTGACATGAAAAAGCCCGACCAGAAGAAAGAATCGTATTTGTGCCTGGGATAAATAACACCCAAATGCTCTCCAGGCGAAGGAGATACCCAGAGATGTTTCTGTATGAAAGCTCAGATCTGCATGTCCTCACGTAAAAGATAGCTGTGTATAATAATAAATATCTGCCCGTGGATAGACCGTGAATAAATCCAACGTGTATAATGCACCAGGATTACATGATTTTTTTTTTATGTATAAAAATGTCTTATTTGTTTTCTGGTTTTTCTCCCACATATCAAATAACAATACCCCACTTACAGCTGAAGTATGCTCCTTTTTACTACCCGCTGTATTTATTACAGCTGAGAAAATAGATATTTTTTCCTTTTTTTTTTTTTTTTTTCTTTTTTCTTTTATTTGTTGGGGTTTGATTTTTTTTTATTATTTGCTAAATTTAGCCATTTTTCTGGTGATGGCGTTCGGCGGCACAGAAAGCAACGCTCTCAAATAAGTTCATCCTTCTCAAAAGCCTTCGGTGTCATCCAGTGAGGAATTCTCGTGCTGAAAAACATTTGAATGCAAATGATGGCCATTACTGCAATTAAATATTTATTTTTTTTGGCCCCCAGATGTGGGGATCATTTCATACCTAAGGCTGCAAGGTAGGCAGCAGCGGGAGGGAGGGTGCTGTACGTGTGGCATGCACCGAGCTGCACCGTCCTGAGCGTTGTGCGTCCGTGCAGGGATGGTTCACGGAGACGCTGCCACCGAGGGATGGGGAGCAAACTGGGATGGGTAAAGCTGCCAGAGCTTCTTCTGGGCCTGTGGACACCCTCCTTGCCAGCATCCCTCCCTGCTCCTGCTCCCGGAGAAGCAGGGATGCTGGGGGGGAGCTGGGAGGTGGTGGCACCAGGGTCCCTACATGCTTTGATCGTTGCCGAGTCCCATCGGAAAGGCATCTTTGCTTTTGCTTTTCCCAGTGAATGGTTTTCAGCAAAGAAAAACCACGATGTAAAGTCCAGAAAACATGAACGGGAGTTTGGTGTTTGTTAAAAACAAAAAAACCCTCACGCTCCTGAGTTCCTGACTTAGTCATTGAAAAGGCGAACCTTTGATTTGAAAAAATAAAGAAGGATTTGACAAAACCTCGGAGAAGATCCCTTTTCCAGCAACCCCATTTTTTTTTTCTTTTTTTTTTTTTTCCAGCAACCCCATTTTTTCTTTCCATCAAGAAAAAAAATAATACTAGTGACACCATCATTTTAAAAGAGCTTTGCTCACCCTATGTTGGGCAGGATGGCACGAGTCGTGCCAAGGAGATGGATGGCTCTGCTCTGGGGGAGTTTTTCCAGAGGCTCTGACTGGGCCTCCATTCTCGAGCGGAGAATTTTTTATAATAGCTTCTAAGCCGGCGAATCGATAGATGGCGTTTGCTAAACAAGGCGGCCAAATCAAAAGTTATATTTTGAATCCGAAAAAAAAGTCCCCGCTGCGCTTCTTTTTCTTCTTTATTTTTTTTTACCCCTCACCCAGCGCTAGGATTTACCTGGAATTCATTCTCTTCACAGTTGAACCCGTTTGGGCCGGGGGAGGCTGCCCCGAGCAGGGCCTTTCGTTGCTCCTCTGGGGGGAAAATGGGTTTTGGATGAACATAATTCCTTCTCTGATGTCCCAGGATCCAAAAATCTATTTGCTCGGAAAGGTCAGGAGAGCTTTCGGTCACGCAGACAAGCTACCGAATATAGATGGCCAGAGCAAATTCATTGACTTGGACAATTAACATTTAAGCTAAATTAAAACTAGAAGCAGAGAGGACGGCAGAGCGAGGGCTTCACCCGTGGTGTGTCTCTTTGGGCTGGCACAGAACAGCCGGTCCTGAGGTCCCACCTGCACTCGGGCTGTTTGTCACCGATAAATCAATGCTTTGGGCACCTCCTTTCCCATGAGCTTCAGCCGCCGTGTCGTGGAGTTGCCTAAAATCCAGAAGAACACAGGGTTGAGCTGGCAGATCCTCTGCGCAGGAGGTTTGCTGTCCCTTCCTCCGGTTCCTGGATGGATTCAAAATGGGAAGGAAATGGAGCAAGAAGCCAGTGAGGTCCTGGGCCACCCCGCTCCCCTCTGCTCCATCAGCTCTATCTCTCGGGGTGCCCTTCCCTCCACCCAAACCCTGCTGCTCTTACAGCAGGGACGGCAAAATCCCATCTGCGCTCTCTCTCCTGGGCTTGTTTTTTTGTTATATTTTTTAAAGCACAGGTTCTGGAAAAGAGAAGGCTCCGGGGAGACCTTGGAGAAGCCTTCCAGGATCTGAAGGGAGCTCCAGGAGAGCTGGAGAGGGACTCTTGGTCAGGGAGGGGAGTGATAGGACAAGGGGGAAGGGTTTTAAACTGGAAGAGGGGAGATTTAGATTGGATATTAGGAAAAAATTCTTTGCTGTGAGGGTGGTGAGGCACTGGAACAGGCTGCCCCGAGAAGCTGTGGCTGCCCCAGCCCTGGAGGGGTTCAAGGCCAGGCTGGATGGGGCTTGGAGCAACCTGGTGTGGCGGGAGGTGTCCCTGCTCAGGGCAGGGGGGTTGGAACTGGATGATCTTCAAGGTCCTTTCCAACTCTAACCATTCTATGATTCTATGATTCCTGCCGTAGCTGGATGCCTTCCCCTGCCATGACTATATCTGGAATCTCTCATTTCCTCCCGTTTCTTTTGCCAAGTGGATTTGAACTGGCATCGCTTCCCTTAGTTTGTGCCTTACAGCCCGTTGGGGGCTCAGGGCACCAGCTCCAGTCAGGCTGGCGGGTGGCCTGAATTTTTGGGTGGGTTTTGCTTGGGTTTTTTTGGCCGTAATTCTCCAGGTTCCTGGTGACTGGCAGAAAAAGGGATGCTCTCCCTGAAACTGCCCGGTCACCAGCCATTGTGGAGGAGCAATTCCATGCAAGTGTCTCTCTTCTACAGGGCTCGGCAAAGGTGGGGCAGAAGAAGACGGGAGCAACTCTTTAATGAGGGGGGACGTCTAAAGAAGTTTGTGAATGGACTGGGAAAGCCATGGGCTTAGGATCACATTGCATCTGCTGAAAGAGCTCTGTAAATGGAGTCATTATTGGTGGCAGTAACTGATCCGCCTCCTGGCTGAGAGTCATGGAGATTAGACATTAATTGAACGTGGTCTCTAAGAGGGGAGTGTTTCAGGGTTAAAACAGGGAGGCAAGAGAAACATTAGAGTTGTAGAATAGAGAAGGGGCTGTTAATAAAGACACAAGGGCAGCTGTGCACCGAATGTGGGGGGATGATATAGGATTTCAAGAGCCGGGGTCCTCTTTCCACCAAAAGCTACCTTACATGGGGATGTAACCCTAGGAATGGAGCCACCGCTGCTCCGTCCCCCCGCTGCCCTGGGGAAGGTGACACAGGGCAGCAGCAGCCCCTGCCCTGCCAGGGGGTCACCAGACAGCGCTGCTGCCAGGAAATCTGCCTTGATCAGGAGATAACACAAGGGGCTGGGGGAGGAAAGAAAGGGTTCTTCATTGCTTCCCACTCTACACCGCACCTTTTGTCTCGGTGACTTGGGACTTTGCAGAGGCAGAGGGTGAAGGGCACGGATGAGGAGGGATGCAATGAGCGTGGAGCGCTTTCTGGAGGTGGATGTTCACCGGGATGCGCTCTAGCCCAGCCCTGGCTGAATCAGAGACCAAAGTCACGATGAGTTTCCTTTGCAGCAGCTTCTCAGTTCATTACTCTCCCTCTTTCTTTTCGGCAAATAAGTAAATGCACTTCAGAGGCTGCCACAGGTCGCCTGAGCTAACTGCCGTGTGTGCACTCTTATCCCACGGTAATTGCAAAGTACCGTTGCCGATCGGAAATGTCAAGAAAGTGATTTAAATACAAATTTACATTTGTGGCAAACTAAGACTGTGCTCGCCGACAGGGACCGCCGCCCGGCTACGGCACCGCAGCCTGCGAGACGGGGTCTCCTGCTCGGGATGCTCAGCCTCAGCTGGGTTCATGGACACGGGAAATTTCAGAGGAAGACACTGCGGCTCGGAAACCAGCTTTCCCCACCGCTTGCTGCTGGGTAGGGCGTCCTCTCCACCTCCACCTCAAAGCCTCCTTAGACTGTTTAACTTCACTGCGTCGCCGCGGGTACTCCCAGGTATCCACCAGCCAGAAGAACAGCCTGGGAAATACTTGGAAGACAAACCTTCACTGAATCTCCATGGTTGGAAGGGACCTTTGAGATAGTTGAGTCCAACCATACACACACACACACACACAAAAAAAAAAAAAAGAAAACTAAAACAAACCCCTCCAAAATAAGGAGCAGAAATAGCGAGACGTGCACCCGGTGTCTGTAGATGTCACCTGGAGCGGGGACATGAGGCTGTCCTCACCGTGGGAGCAGCCCAGCGTGGTGTCCCCACCACCCTTCTCCTGATCCCCAGCCCTGGGAAGGACTGTCCATCCTGGGTTGAGTGACACAGGATTCCTTTCCCTTTCAGTAATTTGACTTTTCTGTAAAATCCCTTCTAACGCATGGGAAAACTGCACTTCAGCTCTGAAAAAGGTGGTGTTTTCTCTCCCTGAATTTCAGAATCCCTCTGAAAATCATGAGTGGGATCCCCACTCCTGGCCAGCCTCTGCTCCAGCACGGCTGGAAGACGACTTGACCCAGGAGTGGAGGGGAACCAGGCTGTTGGGGCAACCCTAGTGTCACAGAATCACAGAATCACCTAGGTTGGAAGGGACCTTTTAAGATCATCTAGTCCAACCAATGGGAAAAAAAAAAAACACCAAAAAAAAAACCAAAACAAAAAAATACAACCAAAAAAAACCCAAACCAACAACCATAAACAACACCCCACACCACCCAACACCAAGCCATATCCTTGAGCACCAAGTCAACTTCTCTCTTGAATACCTCGATGGACCTAAACTTTGGAAACATCAATTTTGCCACTTTCCTGTCTGGCAGCCTTTTGTGAACAGCTTTGATGTAACTCTGACACGGGGGGATCATCTGCATTTTCCCAGCTGAGCGTGTATTTCCTCAGGCACACAGATAGCTGGCACCTTTCCCCTTCTCCCTCTCCTGCAGTTTCCACATGAGTAGCCCCAGCAACACGCACAAACCCATTTAGCAAATGGATTTTATTATTTTTATTTTTTTTTCCTTGAGAAGTGTTCAAAAATAGCCACCCTTTATTAGGAAAAACGATGACTGGTGTATCATGACTCAACAGTCCGGGGGCAAACCTGCACGCTGGATATCAATACTTCACGTAAGCGACTGGAGTAATCAATAGTTCAAGTATATTTCTGTATTTATTACATATTCAATCGACTAACTCATGCTCTTTCATCAATACATTAACTGATAATAATACTCTGTTTACTATAGAAGATATTAGACATTGTATAACGAATAATTGAACATTAGTATGTGCGAGTATTGAGCTACAAAGGCGCAGCGGGAGGGAAGCGTATAATATCCTCCTGGTTAAGCCCACCTTGGGTGATTAAAGGGAAAACAAAATGCCATAGATAAGAGATTAAAAACATCTTGGGCTAATAGACGTCTGAAGTCATCAAAGCGGGAGAGATTAAAACGAGCCGGTTCCTGATTTTGAGTCGTGGCGGTGATGGAGCGGCTGGCTCGGGAGGATTTTGGTGGTGGCAGTGGCCAGAGAGCGTAGGATGGAGGTGCAGCATCTCCTCTTTACTGACAGCAGAGGTCCAGGCTGGCCCAACTTGACCCGCAGCTGGGCTGGGCTGCTGCTGATGCCACTATGGGTACAAGTGGCTCTTCAGAAGCTTTTCTGCAGGGCTGCTGCCGACAGCGGGGGAGTAAAGGATGGCTCAGGGGAAAATCAGCTGAAGGTGGTCTGGGGTCCCAGCCAGAGCTTTATTTCTGCTACAGTTTTGGACAGGTGACGCAGACCCAAGTGTCCATGACTTGGGCATAGACATCCTTCCTCTTGCCCAGTTTCTGTTGGTGTAAGGCATATTCTTTTTGGGGGAGTAGCCTTCTTTCAGGTGACGTGCCTGAGTCCTGCAATGAAGTCTCTGTCCCACCAGGAGTGTCCAGGAGCCTCCTCTGAAGGGGTTTCAAAAGGCTTTAGTATTATTCAAAATAATACTAATATTAAATAATATTCAAAATAATAATACTAAAGATCCAGTATTGATCCCAATACTGATACAAGATATACAAGGGCTGGTTTTAGCCCATTCCATCTGTAAGAATCCCATAAGTGCACCATGGAGTGTCCAGGGCAAAGAAAAACCTCCCTGCTCACTGACACACAGCTGAGAGCCCTGAGCATCATCTGGGTACCCCATGGGCACCAAAAACCTCACTTTTAGTAGTGAAGAGGCTTTAGCATCTTGCAGCTGGGACCAAGTCTGCAGCGGGAGAGAGTGGTGGGATTCAGACATGCTTTAGCTGGGAAAAGCCTGGCTTTGGGCAATATTGTAGCTGAGGAAGCCAAACTGAACCCATGTGATTCCAGGAAACCAGGAGATGGTAGGTCTGGGGCTTTCAGAGCACTGAGCAGGAGTATTTGTGGCTCGATGGTGTACAACGGAACGTTTTCCAGCTCTATATCTCTGTCCTCCCAGAAAAGCATCAGAGGCTGCGGGCACATTCTGGGTCTTCTTGCTCCCACAGAGTAACCCCTCTAAATGCACAGTGATACTTAACAGCCAGGAAGCATCTTGTTACAATTTACAAGGTATTAATGAGCAATCTGGTACATATGGGAACAAATGATAGCTCTCTGCATTAATACCAGGGTCATTAATGCATACTCCAGCAGAGGAAATAATTAGGGTGAATTACAGCTCTAAGGCTGCGTCGGCTGGTGGGTGTGTGCGTCTGGTTTTTGGGATCACTCTCTGAATTCACCTGGATATACGTCGGGTTGGAGGTGGCACCTCGGAGGGCAGCGGTGTTTGGGTGGCGGGCAGGCGGTGCCAGCGCCAGCCGTGTCACCGCGGTGCGGTGGCTGGGTAATTAGCAGCTGAGGTGGCCTCTGTCCTTAAGAGAAAGCAGCCGACGGTTTTGAGTCAAATGTGAAAGAACAGTTTATTTGGTGTCACTTTTAATTAAGCTCGATCGCAAAGCCTCTATTAAGGGTGAGGAATGTGTCCTATGAACGCACTGCCTTGCTATTAGTTGTATTTTATTTTTACCGTTGTTATTATTTATTAGTCTGGAGACCCTGGAGTCCATCGATTCGTTTCCAAGTAGCCCAAATGAGGCTGAGCTGTCATAGATCATCTTCGGCTGAGGCTGACACCGGCATTTTCTCTCCCAAACCATTTCTTAGGAGCGTGAGGGCTTCGGAGCGGGTTTGGTTGGAGAAGACTTTTGGGGAACGAAGCAGTTGAGGGAGGACACAAGCCCTGGCTCTGCTGGATGGTGGGAGGCTCGTGGGAGCTGCATCCTGTGGGATGCCGGGATCCCGAGAGGGATGTGGGTTTTAGAATTTGAGAAAAGCCATAACAATTTATGGTCATCGAGATGATTGTTCCATCACCCCATGACTCCTCCCCACCCAGGAAGGGAAATTTGGAAAAAACAAGGAAGCATGAGGGGGGAAATATAAATAGATTTGATAAGATGAAATAATTCAAAATAATACTAAAGAACCAGTATTGATCCTGATACTGATATAAGATGTACAAGGGCTATCTTTGCCCTTTCCACGGGGTAGCTGATCACTCCCAGCAGGGACAGCACGTGTGGGACACTGTGAGTGGGGTGGCTTTTGGGGGGGACAAAGGCAAAGCCTCAGAGCTCTGGCACCGGGTCAAGGGGTTCTCAGGATCCCGGCCATCAAGGGAGAGAGATGGAACTCCTCAGCAAACTTTCTAATTTATATTAGAAAGGTTCTAATATAAATTAGAGGTTCACATGTGAGGTTCATGGTATGAAACAATCCTGTTGGCAGCTTGGGTAAGTGCCTGCGTCTCTCTCCTCCTCGTCCCTGCCCCTGGTAAAGCTCAGAAGCATCAACACCTTGAATCCCACAGAGCCTGGCTGGCTATAAAGTAAATATTTTCACTAATTCAGACACTAGTGTATTCCAAAAGTGGAGCTCTCCCAAGCATTAGAAGAGAAATTTGTCCTGTGTCACAACCCAGGACGACGGGGCAGTTGGTGACGTGGGGGCCAGGCAGGTTGGGGGTTGCTGCCCTGACTAATTGACATCCCTCTCCAGGACTCCACTTGTGAGGGGCGGTTCAGACAAGAGCAAAGAGCTCTTTTGGTGTCTGGGCTAAGAATCACCCCGTGTGTGACGCAGCCAACTCACGGGAGGTGAAGAACCCTTCTACCTTCACTTGGAGAACATCGTGGTGGTCCTACGGCAGCAGGGCAGGGAGCCAGCCCCTGCTCGGGGTGAAAACAGAGCCTGGATGAAAGAAGAGGGTGCATTGTCCTGCAGCTCTGCAAATATTAATAACGCACAACCCCTTTATGAAAGCAAACTGAGGAAATGAAAACACGAAAAGTGGGATGTGGAGAAAAATGGAAAGCTGACTCTGGTGCAGTGAATATGGGGGGGGTGGGGGCAGGAGGGAAGGAGCGAGGAAGGGCTGCAGGGTTAAGGTGGCTGGCACCATTTTGCACCCCCCAGCACAAGGCATTTGTGTTTGCTGCTGGAACTGGGGGGCCTCAGAGCAAGGCAGGCTTTGGTTGTCATTCACGCGTTGCTCTCCGTGGCTCCGGGTCAGCGCGATGCTCCAGCGCCATTATCATTTTTTTTCCTGGCAAGCTCAGAAAACCAGCGGGTGCAGCATTTGGGACCCCTATCCCTCCCTCAACCTGTGCCGAGCTGGGATACACCGGCACCCTCAGTTCCCAAACTGGGCCGAGCTGTCGCATCCCAGCCAAGTGCTGGTGGCCGGTGGTGGCCCCGGGGGCACTGGGAGGCGGGCAGCGCCAGGGCCGTACACCGTGTCTAATGCAATGACCAGCCAAGGAATCTGCGGCCAGATGCGTGTTTACATCCTCTTACCCTGGCGCTTTACGAGGGAGAACGTCTGGGTCTTTGTCACTGCTGATTGCCCTCCGCTTGTTCTTGCGTTTGATAGTTTCAGACAAGCAGCCTTCACCTGAGGACATGTCAGAGCATCGCTGGTTACTTGTCCAAAGGGGAAAACATTCTTTATCTCCTTCAGTAGCTCGTGCTTTATGCTGCAGTAATATCCTCTGCTGCTGGAGCTGCAGCCTCCTTGGCTAACACGAGGTAGGTATTAGGTGTATTCCAGTGATTCTGCCGATATTCCCTGTATGGAACCGACTGTCTCCAGTGCTATGTAAATATCTGCACTATCTTCAAAGTGGAAAAGGGGCTTCGTTTCCAGAGAGAGAGACAGAGATTTATATATTTTTTTTGGTGGCAAAGGGGAAGGGCAGCTATTCCCGACGCTCTGCAGCTCATCCCCGCTGCCAGCCCCACTTTTGCAGCCGGACGTTGATCCCGTGGGATGGAGGTGCCTGCCCGGTGTGTGACAGCAGAAAGTGACCCGCGGGCTGGGTGGCAAGGAGTCCTTGCTGTCACGGATGGCTGCGGGGATCCCTGCCTGCTCTGCCCACACGCTGGCAGGAAGATGCTGGACGTCCACGGTTGACCCTCGGGCAGCTGAACCACCAAGCTGAAATAAATCCGAATTAATGCTCATCCCACTAAAAGCTGAGATTTTTTCATCAGGGCCCTTTGGCGTGGCTGCATGGTGACAGAGACAGGGGCTCATTAGTGGTTTTCTGCCCCTGGTGAGAGCTCACCCGCAACCTCCTCCCAATGCAACCGGGCACTGGGTGCGGGGCAGCCACTGGTTAGCCCCCACCCCAGGGCTGGGATGACCTGGGAAGCTCAGGAAGGTCCAGCCCCCAGGCAGGGTGGGCGGTGGGAGTGGGGATGTCAAACTGGGAGTGGATGTAAACGTTCCATCAGTGCTCCCTCGGAGCCAGTTTGGACTCCGTGGGTCACCATGGCCCCCACAGCCCCTCCTTTGGTGCTCCTGGTACAACACAAAAACACCCTCTGAGTGTGCAGATATGTGGGTAGTGTGTGTGTTTAATAAAATACAAACTTACATTTCCCTTCTCAAATGAAATTAACATACTTTATTGCCAGCTATAAGAAATATTCCTTAAGGGTAAGAAGTTTATAAAAAATTTAAAGTAACAAAGGCAAACTTATAAAAAATTCATCTTTTAGTAGTGATTGCTCTATAAAAAAAAGAGTGAGCTTAAGTGAGAATACAAAATTCACAGAATTAATTATGTAAACAGCAAAAAAGGCACAACGACTGAGAACTAAAACTAATTAGCAGCAGAGTCGCCCCGCCAGTGTCAGCCCGGACCTGCAACTCATCCGCTTAAGAGTAACCCACAGTGACAATTGTGTCCTGAAGTTATTTATTAAATAACTCTGCTGAGGTTCAGAACAGGGTTGATTTAATTAGCTGAACAATGAGTGTGGGGAGATGCAAACTTTTCTCACCTGTGCATCACGCACAGCAACACTTCCCAGGGTTGTTATCCCAAGACCGGCTGCAAGGATCGGGGCCTGGAGCATCTCTTCCGAGGAAAGGCTGAGGGATTTGAGGCTTTTTAGTCTGGAGAAGAGAAGAGGAGGGAATCTGATCAACACCTAGAAATACTTCAAGGGGTGTCAGGAGGATGGGGCCAGTGGTTTTTCAGTGGTGCCCAGGGACAGGACAAGAGGGAATGGGCACAAACTGGAACATAAGAAGTT
The DNA here is from genome assembly GCA_013398155.1 of Pedionomus torquatus. Taxonomy (NCBI): domain Eukaryota; kingdom Metazoa; phylum Chordata; class Aves; order Charadriiformes; family Pedionomidae; genus Pedionomus; species Pedionomus torquatus. Next base: position 21,901 of record VZRU01000995.1, read on the forward strand.
CCATCTCAACACGAGGAGGAACTTCTTCCCTTTGAAGGTGGCAGAGACCTGGCAGAGGCTGCCCAGAGAGGGGGGGAGGGGGAGGGGGATCCTGTGCCGGGTTCATTTCCACCCACTTCTCAAGGTCTGCAGGGCTGGCTTTTGCCCATCCGTGGAACCCCATCCCACTGGATCTGGCTCACCAAAGCCTGAACACACCAGCTCGGACCCCTCCTTCTCTAGATCTTTTAGGTTTTCATAGTTTCCCTGCTAAATTCAGACCAGCCAAATGCAAAGGACGGGACTGGAATAAGCAAAAGACTTTCCATTCACAGGCACATTAAACATGTCATTGAGATGGAAGTCACTTGCTCATTCCAGCCTGCACCTTGCATTATTTTTCACTGTAGGAAAATTTTCAGGAGGAGAAAAGGAACTTAAGGAACGCATTTAAAAGTGTAGTTGAATAGAACAGGGCGGTGGGGAATACAAATGCTGCAGAAGTTTCCTTCTGGTTCTTTCCCATTGCTGTCCTCCACTGGAGAGGCTCAGCTGTCCCTGCCCCGGAGGAGGTGCTGTCACCAGGATTTGTGCAGTGATGTTCCGTCACAGATACCTGGAACTGGGCAGGGACAGCAATGGGGAAGAGTGCCACGAAGTTCCATGGCTCCTGTGGGTCCCCAAGTTGGGGACAGTGAGTGCCACAGCTCCCATGGATCCCCAGGTTGAGGACTGAGTGCCACAGCTCCCATGGGTCCCCAGGTAGGGATGACGAGTGCCACAGCTCCAGGGGTCCCCAAGTTGGGGACAGTGAGTGCCACAGCTCCCATGGATCCCCAGGTTGAGGACTGAGTGCCACAGCTCCCATGGGTCCCCAGGTAGGGATGACGAGTGCCACAGCTCCAGGGGTCCCCAAGTTGGGGACAGTGAGTGCCACAGCTCCTGTGGGTTCCTAGGATGGAATGGTGAGCTCCACAGTTCCCGCAGGTTCCCAGGTAGGGATGGCAAGTTCCACAGTTCTCGTGGGTCCCCAGGCTGTGACAGTGCCATCCACCATCGGGATGGTCTGGGATCGGAGGTCAGATGAACACTGTCCTCCTTCCCTGGGTTCCTGCACTCCCCTCTGGCCACATGTGGCTGCACCGGTCCCACCTGGGGAGGCAGAAGTGCCACCCCTACTAAAGGATTCACGCAGAGCTGCTCCTGGGTGGGTGCCACAGAGGAACAGGAGGGGACAGGACAGGGATGGGGGTGAGGACTGGGACAAGGACTGAGGGCTGACCCTGTCTCCCTCTCTTCAGAGCCTCCCAGGCACTGCTACGTTAAGAGGCAGAAGCGTCATCTCAGATGGGGAAGGAGCAGCTACATTTAGAAAGTGCACGAAAGGAAGTTTGAATTTCACAGGAACCCCTCTACCCACTCCTTTTTCTCACCCGCTCAGCTTAATGCGTTCCAGAAAAATCCTTTTTCTTCCTCCAAGGTTATTTTTGCCCATGAGCTACAGCGCGAGTGGGTGTGGATCATCTTGCCGTGCCCAGGTGTGCGGTCCCAGGGGCTCGCACAGGTTTCACAGCGTGAAGAAGCATCGCTATCCCATCTCCGTCTCAGGGGGAAATGCCTGGAAGGATTCGCCTTCCCTCCTGCAGCCTCTTCCCTCTGTTTTTCACCTGCCACGTGATAAAGTAGTTTTAATGGGAGCTGTGATGGTTTATGCTCCATGCTGTGCTTCCCCAGCAGTATCACAGGGATGCAGACACCCACATCGGGGGCTGCCCCATCCCTGGGGGCTGAACATCCCTGCCCTGATTTCCTTCCGCTCCATGGGGACACGATGCTTGTCTTGTAAGGAAAGAAGGGATCCACAGGGCTCTGCTCATGCAGTGAAAGCCCTGGAGAAATGCAGATGCCAAGGGCAGGGTCTGGCAGCCCCTGCTAAGACCTTCTGAAGGCAAAGCAGGGACCAGCCACCGCCGCGGAGCATTCGCTGGATGATGCGAAGCTGAAATAATCTCCCCCAGCCGGGTGTGCTTCTGCCAGCCTCTCCGATTTAAACACCCTCCATTCCTTTTCACTGCTGACAAGTGCCAACCGCGCCAGGCATGTGTGAATAAATGCTCTCCAGTGCCCTCTGCTTGGGCATCGCTGCCCCTTCCTCTGGCCACTTTCTGAAGTGGCTTTTAATGAGGATTTTACACAGTTCCTTCAGGTAGTTGCCGACCAGGGCAGCCCACCAGGAACAAAATCCGCGCTGGTAGCTCTTCTAATGAACCTCGCAGGCAGAGGAAGGAATATATACGCGTATTTTCTTTGCACTGGCTGCTGGCCGTGGCACCGGGACCAGCATCAGACGTGCAGCCGGAGCGGTGGGGGAGCAGGGACAGGGTAGGGGGGGCAGGGAGGGGGCATGATGAATATTTCATGCTGCAAAGCCAGACCTTTTCATTAACAGCTGAGGGGAGGGCTCAGCACTTCTGGTGTTTGTTCCCGTACACAAGAATGTCACTGCAAAGCCTTGGGTGGGCTCCGCTGGCCCAAAAAAGAACAGCAGCCAAGGTTGTAATTGCTCACACTGAACCGGCCCCTCAGCCCGGCAGGACCTGGGCATCAGCTGCAGGGTTTGATGGAGACGCAGCAGCACAGGAGCATTTCTATGGCAGGGGAAGGATTGCTCCGCCAGGAATTAACTTTCTTGGC
>VZRU01000995.1:54973-72524 GCA_013398155.1 Pedionomus torquatus
CCTGAGAAGATGCTCCAGCACAGCTGGGTCCCATCAGACCCCGAGCCTGGGGCCACTGCATCCCAGCTGTCTGCCTGCACCCTGCCTGCACCCTGCCTGCACCCTGCCTGCACCCTGCTGTTAGCCAAGCTCACAAAAACCCCACTGGGGACGGCAGCCCTGGTCCACCCCAGCCTGCCATGAGCCCAGTGTAAGTGCCCTGGCTATCAAGAAAAGCTGCTGAGCCCCTGGGCAAGTGGTGAGAGCCCCTGGGCGAGTGGTGAGTGTCCCTGGGTGAATGGTGAGTGTCCCTGGGTGAGCAGTGAGTGTCCCTGGGTGAGCAGTGAGTGTCCCTGGGCTGGGGGGGGGTGCCGGTTCTCCGGAGAGGAGAGGAACAGGGATGCTTGTACCCGGTCTCTGAGGATGTTTGGGCTGTCAGCAAGGAGCATGTTGGGGTGGGCACCAAAAGCAAGCCCAGAACCTGCAGGGGGTGACAGGGCCCCATTCTCAAGGAGCTCGAGGGTCCCCGAGCTGTGCCCCTCTGCCAGACAGACCCTGCTGGGACGATGCTTCTTACCTGGGGATTCAGGCACCTCTCCCCAGTCCTCTCCCGGATCCATCCAGGTGGGATTTTGCAGCAGCTTTTCCTGGGCTGTTGGACTTCCCTCCATGAAAGCAGAAGGCCAGGGATTTCCTGGGTGCCAGGAGGTGATGGTGAAAAACGCACCGTGTCCAGCTGCTTATGGCAGGAGGCAAGCACAGCTGAGCCGGGGCAAGCGCGGCCCCTTCCCTCCCTGCCGGTGGCCACCATCCAGCTCCAGCTGGGCATCCGGCCACCTCCCCATCTGCTGACCAGCCCACGCGGGGAGACGTTGCTCGCATCTTCAACTGCAGTCATCAAAAATTGCTTCCAGGTCCCGGGTAGTCAGGAAGGGCAACTTTCTCATCTCTAATTCTGGAATTTAAGCCACCTAAGGAAAACACATCGGCAAAACTCCCTTGAGTTTCCTTCCTCTTTCTTTTCTTTTCCCTTTCATCTGCCCTTCTGCTGTGGGGTGGGGAATAGCAGGGGAAGTTTCTACACACCATCAGGGAGGGGGATGCCTGGACTGGGAGCACTGGGATGAACATTGGAGCTGTTCTGGCTGCCTCGGCTCTTAAAAAGCAACACAGCGAGCATCCCTCCGTAGCCTTGATTGAAGTTGGGATGGGGGGTGGAATAGCTCCCTTCCCGAGAAAGCTTGGGGGCTGCAAATGGTATTGACCTCGTGAATCGTTTTGTCCCAAAGCTAATTGGAAACTGTGTTTTAAAAAGTTCAGGGTTTGGTTTTTTTTTATGGTCCTTAAAAATACACTGCGTTCGGGCTTGGTTTTTAATTATTTCGCTTATTTAGATTCATCATTTAAATAAATAGCAGTTGTTTCTCTGCTTTTTAAGAAATATAATTGTATATGTGAAAGAGTATGTGTGTATATATGAATATAGGTATATATATGTATATGTGGGTATTTATGAAGAATTTGGTTGGTGACAATGGAATTCTTTTTGTGGTCTTTGCATTTTCATATCACTTTCATCGGGGGAATAACCAGAGAGCTGACTTGTTAGTTGTTATTTTAGCCAGTGACCTGTTACTGCAGAGCTCAGGTCTCTTGTCTCATTCCGACACCAGGCTTTGGGCACGGCTTTGCCTACGGGATCCATCCTCTCTGGGGCTGAGCTCCCTGGTGGAATATGGGGAGAAAAAAAGAAAGAAAAAAAAAAAGGTTGGGAGAAATCCTGGCTTTGCAGGAGGAGAGCGGGGCCAGCACAGGGCCAGCGGTTGCCACCTCACCGTGGTCGCAGTAAGGTGATGGCTTGGAGGCCACGGTAGCCTTAGCATCTTTTTGTCTGTTTTTGTGTCTGGGCAAACGACTGGCCAGAAGTACAGGGCTGAGTCACAGGCAGGCGTTAGGAGGCACCCGCTGCTCCGGCTCTGACCGCCTCCTCTGCAAATACTTTTTTTTTTTTTTAAAGGACACACATGAAAGATATTCTGAATCAACACGAGTACGGCTCTGTTAACACAGGTTACCCTTAACCAGCAGGTCACTTCACGTCACTGTGCTCACGGGACCAAAAATAATGTATTCAGCCGAAGCCGTACAGCAGAAAAGGCAGTGTTTGGGAGGGCTGTGGGTCCTGTGGCACCCAGAAAGGTGGGGGACGGTGACACCACCCCCACCCCACCCCCAGCATCCTCAGGAGGAAGCTGAGGAGGGGTTTCTGTGTGTCCTATTGCTCCCATGGTATTAAAAATAACTGGAAAGTGCCCAGGATAGAAAGGCTCCATCATGACCCTGATGTGAGGCTGTTTATTGTGTAGCAGGGTTAGGGATCTGTTAATATGCAATTAGAGCTTTCTTAATATGCACGTGGGGGCTCAGCCCACTCCTCAGAGGCACCAAAAGACCTCCTGATGCCTCCTGGTGAAACCCACGGATACTTGGTCTTCCTTGTCCACCCACCTCTTACCTGCAAATTGATTTCTGTGACGAGGTCTCATCTGCTCTGGATGCTCTGAATCACCTCCCACTGTTGCCCAGTCCCAGCCAGGACCCTTTTTTGGTGCTGCAGAATAAATGTCACGTCACAGGTGGGGTTTGGGCTGCAGATTGGGAAGGACTGAGGAGGCAGAAGGAAGGGGCAGGCTCCAGGGCATGGTGTGAACGACACAGGGCACCCTGTACACACACCTCCCCGCCCCAGCAGACCCATGCACTGAGCAGGTCCACGTGCAAGGGGACAAGTTCTTCAGCAGTTCCCCTCTGCAAGAGCACGGGCATCATGGACACAAGCCCAGCGAATGCCAGCCTGTTTGTGTGCCTGTATATTTAGGGGGTAGGAGCTGCCTGCCAAGAATATGCCTGAGCTGGAGAGATTGTGTGTCCAGACCGAACCTGATCAGAATTGATGAACCACTGAAAACCTTCCGATGCATTTCTCTGGTTCCTAAACACAGGAACCTCTGAGCCAAAGGCTGCTTCAAGCCATAACTAAGGTTCACCAGACACTCTGCTTCCAGCTCTGCGGAATACTGTCAGCAAAAATTATCCTGTGCTCTCTCCTCCTCCTACCCCATCCCTCACCCAGGCATGCTGGCTGTGGGAAGCCAATAGATGCTGCGAAATGGAATGCAAAAGGTACCAAAAAAAGCATGGTTAAAGTCAGCTTGGGGTGCTCCCTCACACAGGAGCCTTCTTTGCACTTTACAGAGCTGAGAGCACTTTTTCCCGAGAGCTTTTATCTACTTGTTCCCAGGGAACCTGTAGGGTGGTGGCCGTCACAAGCCTCTCAGTTATACTGGAGATGATTTAATGGGAGCTCAGGATCTGCAGGGCTCCGATGTCTGGCTTTTTGTGGGATGGGAGGAGTGTCTGCAGCTGGGCCGGGCACAGAGCACGTTCAGCTGGCTGAGAGTTGGGCACGGAAACTGGTGATGGCACGTGATGCTGCTCCGGAGTAACCGGGCACTTGCAGCCCAGGAGAGGGTTTCTCTGGCCTCTCAAAAAGCATCCCAATGCTCCCAGCTCTCTCCTCATGACCCTGCTGGGAACAGCCCTGATCAAGTCCCTGTTCCCAGCACAGAGAAGACTAAAAATCCCTGAGGAGGGAGGTTTGGGGCATTTCAGTCCAAATGGGGAGCCTGGATGCTGTGGGAGGATGCTCAGCCCCTTCCCTGGGCTGGCACTGCCCAGATCTGCAAATTAACGCCGTAACATAACATTGCTCTGTATGGAACAATAAATTAGAGCTGATTTTTTTGGTTTTATTATTATTTTATTTTTTGTTGCATATTTTTACACGTCGCATACTTAATGCCTCTCTGAAAATATAAATAAAACATATGTAACCATTAGAAATCCTTAGAATCTGGGAAGCGCCTAAGAATTTATTTGTTTTCAGGAGGATCATACATATTGTATTAAAACTATATAAAGGCTTTAATAAAATGGCAAAAATAAAGCAAGAGCGAAGGCTCTCAATCTGCACTGAGAGGAGGGAAGTGATCTTTCTTTGATGCCTATTAAATGTTCCAGCAGATGAAACCCTATATTCTGCCAGGAAATGAGTTTGCCACAAGCCGATTGGGTGCTGTCGTGTGTGCTCGACTTTACCACTGTCATTCCTCTTCCTCGAGCAGCAATACATTACGCCGCCTCCATTTTTCATTCCTCACTGCCCGAAATGCAAATTCTCCCTCTGTTGTTTATATTAGGTTTTCAAATATATGGAAATCCAGATATCTGGAGGAAAATGTCAGGGCCAGAAATACTCGTGATCTGTCTTTTCCCCGGCCTGACACTTTTCTCCATCACTTACACGAAAGCATGGGAGGGGTATGAACAGCCAGAGAGGGCATGGGGGTGCGGCCGGGAGCTGCAGGTCCATGGGATGGAGCAGTTTGCTCCTCGCTGGGGTTCACTGGGCAGGTTTCCCCCCACACACCCCCCCTCCATAAAGCCAAACACGTGGCCTGGGGAAGAAAAGGGCCACATTGTGCAGGGAAGGTGTCTGAGAGAAGGTGACAGCTTTAACAGGAGCCGTGGGAGAGGGGTGGGCTCTCCCTGGGTACCCAGTGCCCAGCTGGGATGCTGCCAGGAATTGGTAGAACTGGGAAAGATGTCTGTTGGGGAGGGTGGTCACTGGAAGGGGCTCCCAAATCACCCTGTCCTCGCACCCTGAGGTTGCAGGGCTTGGGGGAGAAGGGTTTTTCACAGTGGGGTGGGGGGTTGCTGCTGGAGCTCTGGGGGTTGGCAATGAGCTCCCTCATTGATGCTGCTGCTTCTGACTGGGGAGGGGGGGATGTTATTGAGCTCTGAGGCAGGAACAAGTCGTGCACCTTCAAAAAGGGTTTGTGACCAAATCAGGCTGAGCTTCTGGAATTCCCCTAAGTTTTCTGACTTTTAAGAGGCATATAAGTAGCTTTCAGGAAGGGCAGACACAACCTTACAGAGCAAGCAGCACTCGATGCTTTTAGCTCAGGGCTGTTCATGAATTGCTCGTCGCTCCTCCATTGACCTACCTTCCCTCGTGCTACGGCTTTCCCATTGTAACCAGGCTCCCAAGGCTAGTCACTGCTGGTTTTTACTGGGCAAACCCAGATCTGCCCTGCTCTCAGCCCAGTTTCACATTTTCCTGGAGGCTTACTGATTGAAAACCCTCGGTCTCAGATCTTGCTGATGCCACCACCATGGATGGTCCCACCTCCACGGAGGCTGCAACGCTCCTGTGCATCCCTGAGCTCAGCTGCTGGGGCAGACGGAAGGATTGACGTGGGTTGTGGGTCAGATGAGAGCAATCCATGTCATCAGGCACCTCGCTGTCCTCTGCAAGCCGAGGAGGAAGAACTGGAGGTGTGAGAGGAAGGGACAAGCCACCATGGGTGCATGGGCTGTGAATGACATGCCGATAATGAATGTGAATCGCATCCATTGCTCTCTGAGAATAGGATAGCTATTTTAGGCTCTGGCAGCTTGAGAGGATGATCTGGAGGCAAAAATCTCTGTCTCCCGGTGCTGGAGACAACCTGATGTGCCTTAAATGGCATCATGAGAATCCTTCTACCAGGGTCCAGGAGGCTGGACGTACGGGTGACCATCCCTGGGGCACCACAATGTTTGTTCCTGCATTGTTTCTCTGTGCAAGGACCCGAGGGAATGATGCGTAACAGAAATTCCCTATTAATAGGTTTTTATTACATCATCTTCAATGTTTCTGGAGCATGTTACTCAAGAGTTGTGCTTCCAATGCTTGGTCCATGCTGGTGGCTTACGCTCAAGAACCGCCACCGTGCCTCGGTCATCACCCCTCTTGGCAGCGCTTTCATCTTGCTGACCTACACGACAAAACCAAACCCTGACAGATCCCATGTCCTGAATTTCCCAAGCAAGTGCAGGCGGCGAAACTCCTTGGACACCTTAGGGTACGGTACCTGCTTTCACCATCAGTCAAGCCCCAGCGCTCAAGCACAGGCACAAAGAAAATCGGGAAAGGTTGCAAACAGTTACAGTGAAACCTGTGTCTGAATAAATTTTATATACAGAGAAATGTTTTTGTTCAGCTCTGCACAAACACTCCTTCGAGGGCTTACACGTGGAGGGGCAAAGAGGCTAGACAACCTCCGCTGGCACAAGGGCCACCCTTGATTTTAACTAGACATGTTAGCACCCAGCAAAAGACGGTATTTCTGAAATCACAGGGAAAATTCCAGCATTAAGAAACACACCAGCAAGAAAAACCAAAGCCCTCTGCTGAGCACCACTGTCTGACTTCTTGCAGACACACAGGCATGGAGAAAAGCAGGTCCTGAGTCTGGAGAGCACGTGTGAGATGTCCAGCCCTCGCTGTCCCCGAGGCTGCGGGATGTGTCCCCTGTAAGATGCACCTTTCCAGATTTAAACTTGCGTTTTGTAGGAAAGACGTTCCTTTTCTGCATCATTCCTAAAAGCCTGGAGCACCTGCTTAAGGACCGCTGAGCTGAAATCGCTGGGTGCTTGGCTTCGTCGGAGCTAAACTTGCGCCCAGCCCCTGGCAGAGCAGGGGCCGGTGAGGAAAAGGTTTTCCTTGAATTATGGGGAGAAACGAGAGGAAGATGTTTGCTGGTTGGTGTTGATGTGCCCGACTCCAGAGACTGGCCAGGAATGGGGGGGATGGGGGGGGCTTTGTACCTGGGGGGTGGTGCTCCATTTGGGCACTGGAGCTGGATTTCCCAGCCCCTCTGCCCACACCAGCATCCTTCGTGCCTGGAGATGTTCAGTGAACCTCGGAGACAACACAGAGAGGATTTTCCTCACCCCCGCCATCAGGGGACAGAGCTTCTGGAAACAGCTTGCACCATCTAACAGGCTTCTGAAGCCTTGTCCAGAAAGCAGGGGTTACACGACCCGAGAAACCAAACCGCCGTGGATTGCCATGCCCAGATTTTTCTTCTTCTGCTTTCCCTGGCGAAAGGAAAGCAGCTCCAAGGTAATGTTGGGGGAATGGGGCTCGCATTCTCCACCCTCTCTGCTGGAGATGCCCGGCTTTTTCCCAAGGAGAGCTGTTAATATTCTTTGCGCTTGCAGAAGCGGCACCAAGGCAACTTCAGCCCTCTCTCCTATTCAGCTCCCCCTTCCAAGGCTGTGCGCTTTGGCAGACTTCTTGTTCCAAGCCAGTGGACCTTGATACACGTCGGAATGCATAATCCAAACCTCCTTCCTTTGAAGAGGCAGGAGCTGGGATAAAGCAGAATGCACAGAATGTACCTTCTCCCCTTTAATTACCAGCTCTGAGTTGCCTGGAAGTTTGAGGAGTTTTCTTTTAAGTCCTTTTTTTCCTCCCCCACCTCCAGCCTGCTCTACTGTGTCCCTCAGACCCAGAAATGCTTGGAGATGTGTGTGTCCCCCCCTTGGAGACTGTATCCACAGACACAGCCCCTTCCCTGAGCCTGGAGAGCGAGGAGAGTGAGCCAGTTCTGTCCCCTAGAAGGGTCCAAAGAATGTCTTTCCCTGATACTTCATCCCTTGTGACCTCGGCTGAAAGGCAGGTCAATCACCTTTGAGACCTCTGAGCTGCTCCAAAGCGGCAGGAGACCCATAAGAAGGGGAAGAAGCAGGAGCCTGTGGCAGGAGAGGGTTCCCTCATCTGTAGGGATGGGTCGGGCAAGTGGAGTCACTTTCCTTTGGCAAGAAGTTCAAACGATAATTCAAACAATAATAATCGCCACTTAACAAAAAGCAAGAGAGAGTCCCCGTGGCCGTCGTGAGCTGCTGAGCACAAAGAGCTGGTATTTCACATTTGGACCCAAGAAGCTGTTACACGCTGTCACCGAGAGCAGCGAGAGCCACCGTCCGCCAGGTAGCTCCCAGCACCTCCAGTTTCAGGCTGAGAGCAATTGGCAACGGTTTTCTTTCACCAGAATGAATTAACACGGGAAAATAATTCGCAGATGACGACGATCCCTTCAGCAGCATGTGACTCAGAGCCAGGCAGGCAGCCAGGACCGAGAGTCAAACGATTTACAGCCCCTCTCGGCTCTCACGTGAGGTCTGATTTGGGGTAAGACACGATGAAACGCACAACTCTGTGCCGGGACACTCGGGCACGAGAACCTGAGCCCCAGATTATCCACTGCCCCTTGGCTCCCATGAAGCCCAGACCTCAAATTTGGATTCACTCCATCCAGGTTAAGGATCTTGGTCACCAAAAAACAGACTGTTCCCGGTGTGTATTGCACATCCCCTGGAGATGTGAGGAAGGATGATGCTTCCACCCCCCACCCATCCCCCAGTTCATTGCAGGTGCAGGTGATGCATCAGAGTGAAGGCTTTCAACTGCTGATCTTTACAAACAGGCCATCCATCATTAGTGAAGGTCAAGTCGCAGATGAATTCCATCATTTTGCAATCATATGATTCCCTCCCCTCCCGCCCCCCGGCTCCACAGCCTTGCCCTTGGTTGGGTCTGCAAAAGACAGTGAAGCTCTCATGTGGAGGGGGGTGTTTTCCAGCTGCCTAGAGAGTGCAGTCACTGGAATAACTGGGGTGGAGAACAAGGCACCGTGGTTGGCTCCTCATGTCTTCAGATGCTGATGAAAAGAAATCCCATTGGTATGTGGGCAGCTCTACAGATGGTACCCGAGTGCCTTGGTTCTCCAAAGACCCTTTGAAGCAAGGAGCAAGGGCAAACGGATCTAGTTCATAGAAGAAAGAGCCTGAGAGGCACCGGTGGTAGATGAAGGCTGTGTGTCTCCTTGGAAAGTCTTCCACAGGCAGCTAAATGATGGTGGTAACCAGCGTCACTCCCCACCTGTGTTTAGCTTCAGCTTGCACTGCCTGAGTTATTCTTGTTCTCTTGGTCAGAAAAGTAATTGGAAGGAAAAGATGGAGATGATGCTTGCAACCAACTTATTCCAAGACATCTCTGCCTCACACACATATTTGAATATTTTGGGTTTCTTTTAGCCACCAGCCAGACCCAAAAAGAGGGATCAAAATGGATCATCAAGCTACTAAAGCTGGAAGAACATCAGAGCAAGGGAAAGAGCTACTGAAGCATGAATTTAGCGTGGGCTGAGCAGTTGAGGGAAGAACCAGGAAAACATTCAGGGGGTGCTTTCAGATGATTCTCTATGTTTTACCTACTTAAGCTCTGTCTTCTGGGGACAAGTGTTTAGCCAAGTGGGTTTGGAAGCCCAGCTTTAGAAAAGGAGGAGCAGCTCTTGGGCTCTGTGGCTCCAAACTGTGGGCTCTCAGCTGGTTGCTTCTTGTTCAGGCTGGGAATAAACCTCCTCTTCCTCCTCCTCCTCCATGTATTGGATGTTCTCCTTTTTTCTGTCACAGGACAAACTAGAAAGGAAGCGCTCCAACCCAGCTTCTGTCGCTGCAGAGAAGCACGGTGTCTGGAGCATGCAAAGGCGATTAAATGTGTCATGTGTGCATCATTTAAATTAACGTTGCTAAAACAACAATGCTATTTTTAATATTTAAAGAGCCCCTTTGAAGAGCAGGAGAATCTGCCACCTTTCCTGGTGGATTTGAGTCTTGTGTTCTGAGGGTTTTTTCTTCTCTGATGAAAGGAGTTGGCTGCCTGAGGAACAGCTACACATGATGTGCTGGGAGGGGGTGTGGGACTGAGACGCGTCCCGGGGAGCAGCTCCTGCTCGCAGTGTTTGAGGACACGGCCGGGTAGATTTTCTCAGCTTTCTTCTGTGGAGTTCCTACCCAGGGTGTCCTTCTTGTGCCAGAAGCCAAGGGCGGCTGGCCAGACAGTGCTTTCCTGGACGCCCACCCCTTGCTGTCTCTGCCAGGATGCTCACAGCAGCCTTGTATCATCTCAGGGTCTGTGACACTAGAAGTGGCACCTCTCTTTGTCTTCGGTTTTCTAGGGAGTAGAAAACCCACTCCCACCCCGTCTCCACTCTCCAGAGTCTCTTCTGGACATTCAGACATGACAGGACCACCTTCTGAGCCAGAGCCTGACCCAAATCTCTCCTTAATCTCTATAATGGGGGGGATGGTGTGTGCAAAAGCCACTCTCTCCACCCAAGAGAGGTCCAGTTGGTGGTGACGACGCTTTGTAATGGGCTTTTATCATGCAAAAGCCACATTCTCCATCCAAGAAAGGTCCAGTTAATGCCGAGGGTGGACGAGTCCCTTCACATACCTTGCTGTTGTGGCAGCTGTTGAGGTTTACCTTCTAATCCAGGTCCCCTTCTCGGCAGTGCCTGCCCACCCAGCCGTGTTTGTGCAGCTGGACGTTCCTGCTGAGCTGCACGACTTGCAGTTGTCTCTGCTGAGTTTTGCTCTGCTTTCTTTCGGGCCAGACCTCTGATTTGTCAACAAGGTTTTGATTTCTGATCTCCTCCCAGCAGTCTTATGCTCATAGATGGCCATAAGTCTTCTGCAAATACAGCTGGTGTTCTCCCATTCCCCCAAAATAAGATCAATGAAAACACAGAGCAGCATCTGCCCCACCTTCCCCTGCAGCCTTCCACATGGAGATCTCGGACACCGTTGGCTGTTGATGTTGCACTCCAGGAGGTCCTGAGGTGACTGATAGCCTGTCCATGTGTTTATCTGCCTTCCCACCCCCCGCCAGATTTCCACCCAGATCAGGTTTGCTGTGAACAAGGAGCAGAAGCTGCTTCCCGAGCCTCTGCAGGGACCAGGGACGAGAATCCAGCCCTCGACCTCTCAAAGGCTGGCTCTCAGTGCCCTTCCTCTGCTAGAAACAGATCTTCCCAAGCGGGAACACCGGGAAGCTGGAGGAGAAGGGCCCATTGCGGGTGAGGCTGGAGGAGGGAGCAGATATAAATGTTATTGAAAGGAAAAGACTATTAGGATTCTGTAGCTCTGAAAAATACATAAGTCTGAAATAAGACTAATGAGACATTTACTGGTGCAGTTGGGTTGCATTAATGACCCTTCAGAGGATACAATTGCAAAAGGCTTTCACTGTAATTACCACGCTAATGATCAGCAGTGACATCATTTTAGACCCAATGCGATGCTTGTTTTGGATGCGTTTCAAGATCAGGACTTCTCCTGGGCTGGCGTGTGAGGCCCATCAGCGTTATTGCCTGTCTCCCTGCTCTGCTGACCATCTTTCTTAGCTGCCTCCTTGTCTACTGGCTTCCCTCCAGCTTGGCCCCCGAGTTCAACATTCCTCCACTTTTTAAGGTGCTTCTGGGACTACGAGCTGAGAAGGACGATTTGTCAGCACCAGCGGCTTCCTTCACGGCGCTGGGCATGAATCGGAGGAGGGAGAAGCTGGGGGAGAGCCACACACCTCCTTTTACTCTGCAGGCATCCGTAAAAGGCTTTTAATAAACAATGATTTATTATCTCCTGGCATGGCCTGAAGCATATCTGCGCCGTGTAACCTTTGGACAATACCTGCTCCCAGGCACACATCTTACAGCCGGTGGGGACAGGCTGATCCCAATCTTCCCCAGTGCCTCTGGGCTTGGAGGAACATATTAATTAACCTCATTACCCAGGATCATTTCAGCAGTCGCAGAGACAGGGCATTACCACCCCAAGCCTGTGGTCCAAGGAGGTTTCCCACTCCCGGGCTCAGCTGGAGAGTCAGGAGATTTGGCTCTGGAGAGACACACAGTAGAGAGCAAGTGATGGAGGGGCTGGAGGAGATGCCCAGCATTGGGTGGGGCATGTGGGGGGGTCATCCTAGCCCCTCCACTGTCCCATCAACTGCTGGGTGCGGCTCCCAGAGGAGGGATGCTGGAGGGAGAGGCAGCCACAGGGAACCAGTCCCCCCTCAGCACTGGCTCTGCCCGTGGCTGGGGTTGTCACGTTGCGGAGCCCAGTTTGGGGCTGAGAAAAGAGCTTTTGGTGGCTGTGTCCCCAGCCCGGTGTGTGCCCGGGCTCCTGGCTGCCTCTGCACCTCCCCGGCACCAGGCAGGGATGGGAATGGATTGACAGGGACTTGATAAGCCTGACAGAGCATCAACTTTTAAGGAGTTGGAGAAAACAGGGCTTTTTAATTATAAAAAAAAAAAGAAAAAAAAAAAAAAAGAAAAAGAAGACAAGTCATGATTTCTACCTTTCCTGTTCAGCTCTTCTGAAAACAGCATTCCTGCTCCAGCATTTAAAAACATCAAATTGATAGCCCTGTCATCTGTGCCCATAGGCTACTGCTCCCTGCCCCAGCCCTCCCACCAGGGCTCTGCCTTTGAAGGCGAAGGCACCGCTGTGTGACTGTCCTCGGGGACATTCATTTGCTTTCCCGCAGACTTGCCGCTTGTCACCAGCAAATATCCAGCCAGGTTCCTATCGGTCCCCTTGTTCCCAGCAGCCTCCTGGAAAATACTGATACCGGTACCGGGTACCGACCCCAGCGGGTCGCTCCCTGCGGCACTGGCTCAGCCTGGGAACCGCTCCTGGGGAGTTACGAGGAGGCTGGTACATCGTGTGCAGAATATTAAGTGGGTTTTTCATTCTCTACTGGTGATTTTCTGACAGGTATGTGGGGTTTTCTTATTTTGGAGCTCATTCCATCTCCAAAGGCAGCGAATGGTAATCAGGAGTGTGGTCCCCATTGGAGGCACTTACAAGGAGAAGCCATAAAACACGAGTTCCTATCACAAGGGAGGTGGGTGGGAGCTGCCACCCTTGAAAAGGGATGAAAAGAGGCACAAACCTCCATAATCCCCCAATTCCTAAATCCCCTCACTCCATCCTGGACTCAGTTATCTCTGCGCTGGTCAGTGTGTCCAGCGGTTGCTGCTGAGCAAGGGTCCCAAACTGGCTGTTTCCCAGTCCTGAGGTGGTGCCGACCAGTGAGCAGCCTCCACCCATCTTATCCCCCTGCCTGTAGCATGTGCACCCCCCGATGGCACCCCCCGAGAGCGCATCCTCTGCAGGGGGACACTTCCAAACCACCCCCGGTCCTGCCCCACTGCGAGGATCAGCCCCCCCCGCCCCTTACCCATCCCTGGGCTTGGAAATGCTCCGATGGCTGCGGTGCTGACAGGGGAGAAAGCAGCTGCTGGGAAATCAGGGCTTCAAGGGATTCCTCGCAATTTGATAATAAATTATTATATTGTTTTTCACAGGAACATTGCATTGAGGTGAAATCATTCATTCTTACAACTTCCTTTGCTTTCTGATACAGAATATGGTGTAGGAGCTGAAATAACAAAACTGAAATACAATGTTTTGAAATACTGGGGGTTTTTTTTAATTAAAATTTAACACCAATTAAGCCCAATACCAAGTTTTAAAGCCTTGACGTTTGGCATGAAATGGCAGTGCTGCTTTTGGAGCATTTCTGGTTACAGCACATCAGAAGTCCAAGAAAGGAAATTTGGCCCTTTTAAAGGTCCTCCTGAACCACCCATTTCCTTTGTGACCCCATATTTTAGAGGCGGCAGCAGCGTCTGCCTGTGCAGCGTATACCCATCACAGCAGAGCGTATAGATTTGCCAAGTAATTTCTGGTAGACGATACCTGTTTTAGGAGGTTTTCAAATCAGATTTGCTGGAACATCTGAACTTCCGTCAATGGCTGGAGTGCAGGATCTCTGCTGCCCACCAGGACGGGTTGGAAGATGACCTAAGATTTTTTCTAGAAAGCCTATTTTTTATTTTTTTTTTTTAAAAAATCACCCCATAATCTTCCTTTATTGCTTTGTGAAGGAAACTACCCCTTGGCAAAGGCACTGAGAAGCATCTCTGCAGTTCTTGCCTAGATGGGACCTCACGCTTTGTGTTGGTAAACCCCACCCCAAGGGTGAGTTGCACCCACCTAAGTGAGAGCCCAGCACCCTAGTATGGTGGCCCAGCACCTGAACATCATGACCCAGTACCTGAGTATTTTGGTCCAGCGCCCAAGCATCATTGTCCAGTACCCAGACATCACAGCCCAGCACCTTAACTTTGTTATCCAATATATTGCATTGTGCAATTGCATTGTGGCCCAGCAGCAGGGCATCATGGCCAGCACCTGAGCATTGTTCCCAGCACCTGAGCATCATTCCCAGCACCTGAGCTTTGTTCCCAGAACCTGAGCATCGTGGTCCAGCACTTGAGCATCATGGTCCAGCACCTGAGCATCGTTCCCAGCACCTAGGCACCATTCCCAGTACCTGAGCATCCTGCCCAACCCCTAAGCATCATGGTCCAGCATCTGAGCATCATTCATGGAGACTGAGCATGTGGTCCCATCTTCCATTTGCACCTGCCTCTGGCCAATGGACCAGGTCCTGCCCTGGCCCATCCATGCTCCATCCCTGTGTGTCACTCCGGTGCCTGCCATCAGCCCCTGCTTGTTTGCAGATCCCTAACGAGGAGCCGTGGCTGCTGCCAACTCTCCAGGCTCCGTAGGTGCAAGGTGGCAGCGTGGAGCAGGGTGGGGGAAGAAGGGAGGGGGCTTGGATTCAAGGTCTGTTCCCTGCTTGAGCGATCAACATCATTTCCATACTATAATTACATTGCCCAATCCTCTCCTGATTTTACTGCTATCTTGTAAGGCGTCCCGGTTGTGAGTAATTTAAAGCTATATGAGATGTCAGGCTCTGTGAAACAATCACCCCTCAAAGAAATATGGTCTGAGATAATAATTGATAAGTCCCATTAGGCAACGGGGCCCGCTATTTCCGACTTGGCCTCTTCTGAAGCAGCCTTGTTGATTCCCTTCATGCTGGTTTTGCTGCTCGGCGTCACTGGGAGCACAGCGCACCCAGCCCAGGGTCTGAGGGGAGGCCCTCTGGGGTGGCAGGCAGAGGAGCCAGGGGAGAGGGATGATTTCTGCCAGGATAAACCAGAGCAACTCAGCCTCCTCAGTTCCAGGATTACAATATTTCAGCCTGATTTATGGGTGCGTTTTCGCATAAAACATATTATGAGCATTGGTTACCACCTGTACTTGCTCTGTGGGGTTTGTCTCAGCAGTTTCTCCTCGTTCTCGTCAGCAAACGGGAAATCTTCCAGGCATCTCCCCAGGTCCCTGCTCCTGTGATCCACCTCCCTGGCACTGCCATCCCTTTCCCAGGTTGGTGGACCGGTGGCTGCTGCATCTCCTGCAACATCGGTGGTGGCCACTGGCCTGTGGGTCCCTGGTGCCGGGAAGGGCTGAGCGGGGCAGGGCATCCGTGGCACAACATCCTCAGGATCTGTTTATCTGGTGCAAAAAATTGACAATTTAGGATTGAGCAGCTGTGTGGGGGTTTGAGCTACATGGTAAGAGCTCCTCCATGACCAACTGTGCCGAGCGGATTCCAGGTACCTGAAACTGCTGCTTCCTTCAAGCTGCAGCTACATCTGTATATAAATATATTTATTTACATGTATGCACACACACATCCATAGAAACATGTATGTATGCACATATAGATAACTATATGTACATAAATACACACATATATCCATATATGTATATGAGGATGATCCCAGCACCCACGTTCATAGAATCATGGGATGGTTAGAGTTGGAAGGGACCTTCAAGATCATCCAGTTCCAACCCCCCCCTGCCCTGGGCAGGGACACTTCCCACCACACCAGGTGGCTCCAAGCCCCATCCAGCCTGGCCTTGAACCCCTCCAGGGATGGGGCAGCCACAGCTTCTCTGGGCAACCTCTTCCAGTGCCTCACCACCCTCACAGCAAAGAAGTTCTTCCTGATATCTCATCTAAATCTCCCCTCTTCTAGTTTAAAACCATTCCCCCTTGTTCTATCACTCCGCTTCCTGACAAAGAGTCCCTCTCCAAATATTTATACCCATATGAAATATTTATACCCATATATATATATATATGAGGACCATCCCGTCACCCACAATCTCCTCCCAGATCCAGTTTCCATGAGAGGTGCTGGGGCAGCTGGGCTGGCAGCCGTCCTCATCTGGGGTCAGTCACTCCAGACACCTTCAGGGCAAGGCCACCACCACCTGTGGTGTCCCCGTTCCTGGCTGTCCCCAGCTCTGCCACCCTTGTGCCCCCCCAGAGCTCCTGGCTTTGCTCTCCTTCCTGCAGCCTCACTCTCTCAGGGAAATGGAAAGAGCCAATTGTGTTTTATTCCTGTCACCGGAGTACTTTCTAAGGTTGTTTCTCCAGCTTTTTAATGGTTGAACAGTTTACAAACTCTCTGCCTTAAAACTTTTAAATTTTTAATTAGAGAAGTGAATGTAAACTTAATTTTTTTGTTGTCTGCGAGATAGGAGAGGTCTCGCCCATGACAACAGGATGAGTGATGAATTATGCAAGTAGCGAGGAAAGGCTGGCTTTTTTTGATGTGCTATTTTATAATTGCATAAACTACCGCACTCCTGAGTCGGGCAAACATTATTTTACACATTCGGTAACCTTTAAAAAATGGTGACAGCTAATTTATGATGTTCTATAACAAAAAAAAAAAAGAAGGAAAAAAAAAATTACAACAAGAATTCTAAAAAGTCGACAAAACTCAGGCGTTCTCTCCAGAAAAGGTGAAGAGTTCAGAAGAAAACGAGTTTCTGGAAAAGAGATTTTATTTTTTTTTTCCTTTGCAGTTAGGAATAAATATTACAAATGAAAAGGTGCGTTTAGGGAGGATTTAATTAGAAGAGCGGGTTTTACCTTTCCGAGCAGGTCTGTCGTGTGTGGCGGGACAGGATTCAGCCCAGCAAAACCCTCGGGTGGGAAAAACGAATGTTCGGTTAATCCTGGGGTGACGTTTGGGGTGAAACGGGGGGAATTTCTACTCTGTGTTAACTTTAACCTACTTGGAAAACAAAATGCCTTCCCAGGCCGGGTTCAGTATTTGAAGTCTCTTTTCTCTCCCCCCAAGTGAGTTTGCAGAGATGGAAATCTGTGTTTCCCAGAATGGAAATTCTGGAGAAACGTTCCGATTCATAAACACCGAAACAGCCTTATTAGAACGACACGATCTGACAGCTGTTAAAACATTATAATAAAACAGAAGAAGAAAAAAAAAAAAAAAAGAAATATACCATAATTCATTACTATCTTTGAAATGTTTAAGAGAGTGAAGAAAGTCAAAACGGATCAGTTTTGATCTTGGATTATTTAATTGAAAAATTCATCAAGACGAGAAAGTCCCCGTGGGATGTTTCGATGTGGATGTAAAAGCCCTTTTGCAGAAAACAGCTGGAGTTAGAAAGATTTGCTGGTTCCTCTAAATAACCCTCGAGCTCACGTTGCCTGATGGGGCTCGGCCACCAACCCTGCCAAGGATCCAACCCCAAAAACCCAAGTCTGGGGGGGTGGGGGTGGAGGGTGCCTCCCTGCCTGATGAACGAGCACTAAGGTAGGAAGGTGCCTCATCTGCCAGCCCCCTCGCAGCTCTGGGACGTGGATGCTGCGTTGGAGAAGCAGACTATGACTCTGGATGGTGTTTTTAAGGGTTTCCTGGCATGGTCACCTCAACGTGGGGGCAAGAATCAGACCTTTACAAGCCACTCGCTGCTTCTTCTTATCTCCTCTCAGCATCCCACCGAGGGGTTGATGGAAATGTGGACCGGGCAGGATCGCTGCCCCTGAAATAGCTTGGGCTGAGGAGAAGCAGGTTTGGCTTTTGAAAAAATAAGATCCTAA
>VZRU01000995.1:109976-132404 GCA_013398155.1 Pedionomus torquatus
GCCACGGCTGGGATTCCAGTGTTTTGCAGGGAGGTGGCATCACCACAGGGTCTCCCCGGATCCCACCCCTCTCCTTGCCACCCCATCACCCCCCGACATGGTTTTGCCTCTCCCCATTGGGAAGAGAAAGGAGGCCTGGGAGATGCCTTTTGCCAACTGCATGACCAGTATCTACCCTATTAAATAGTTAATACACTTAGATGTATTTTAATAAACTCTATTTAATGGCCATACATTAATTGTCTGATTAATTCTAATAAATCCTTATTTGAGATGCTTAATTTAGAGTGTGACTGATCGTCCTGTCATGGATGGATTATATAATTGTTGTCTGGAATGAGATACTTTGGGAGATACTGGACAAAGGCAGGAATCTGGGAACTTCTCTGGTAATTGAAAATCACACCAGCATGAAGAACGCTGCCTGGTGAGCAGGAGGCAGCTGGGAGGGATGAGGGAGTCCCGTGGGACAATGGGACAAGCTGGTCCAGCCCCAGGTACCTCCTTTCCTCTGGGTCTTCGTGGCTTTTAACAGAGGGACAACCCCCCCTCACCCTGTCTGCCCCACCCCCATCCCCATTGCCATCAGCCCTGCAGGGTGTAGGCAGGGGTGGGTGGCAGAAGGATCCAGTGGGTTGGGGTGGCAGCTGGGACCAAGCAAGGACACACCAGAACCCAGGATGCTGCGTGAGTGTCTGTTAACGGCCCTGCAGGACAGAGGTGCCTCCCTCTGAAGGCTGGCAAAGGCACCAGGCCAGATGGATTTGATACTAATTTACTTAAAACGGGAGGTGATATCATTTAGGAACCGCTGGCTGTGTTATTGAGTTTGCTGCTTGCTCCCCGAG
Source organism: Pedionomus torquatus (assembly GCA_013398155.1). NCBI lineage: Eukaryota > Metazoa > Chordata > Aves > Charadriiformes > Pedionomidae > Pedionomus > Pedionomus torquatus. The sequence goes on from VZRU01000995.1 coordinate 110,825, forward strand.
GAGCCGGGAGAGAAGCAAAGGTTACCTGGTGTTTACACTTGGTGACATTTCTATGAATAGCTGTTAAAGACCAATTTTCTCTCTCGCAGGGATGCCAGCTGAGCTGTGCAAGGGAGATGCACCCTGCATCCCGCCTTCCTTGGGACCAACGGGGTCAGGGAAGTCCCTGGGGACCCCAAACCCGTGCCCGAGAGGGTCCCCAGGTCACCACCGTGGCCGGCACAGGATGCAACGGAGCATCACGGGACCCGTGGGGGTTAAGGTTGGTGCAGGGGCTGGTGGTGAGACCTTTCACAGGGAAAACCCTCTGGCTAAAACGTGTCCCCCAGGTGTGTAGAGGTGAAGGGGGGCTGTGGTGGCTTGAGGGGGGGCGGCTGCAGCAGGGTGGGGACCCCAGCCCCGTTCTCTTCTGGGGGCTGCAGCCACATCCTGCCCAGCACCGGGGCAAGGAGGCTGCATACTGAGGCCAGCCCTTGACAGGATTGAGATGAAAATCTCACTTTTCAGTAAATATAAATCCCCAGTGCTCAGCTGGCTGGGAATGTTTCACTTCAGCCGTTTCAAAACACAAGGGCTCAGGGCTGACCTCTGTTTACATACTTTTAGGATAAATTAAGCAAATATCAATATGGAATATTTCAAACAAAATCCAAAATGCTTTGTTAAACGTCAAAACACGAGCGCTTTGTGTTGTTTCACTGCTTGGGAGGCTCTTTTTTTTTTGGGGGGAGGGGGTATTAAAAACTCAGTGCTAACCCTTTCCCAGGAGCATCAGGATCAAAATCCCCCCCACGCACCCCCCATCCCAAGAAGCTCAGCGAGAAATTCCCAAATCTCTCTGCTTTTGCAGCTGTTGCTCCTCCACCTTAGCCTCTGGTGGTTCTCAGCCCTTCCAGGCACTCCAAAACCTGCCCCATCCCAGTGGGACCAGCACCTTCCCAGTCTGGCCTCTTGGGTTTGGGATTAATGAAGCATTTTGTAGAGTGGGGGTGGTAGGAGGGGAACCCGACACACACGCTCTTCCCTTTTTTTCCCCTTTTTCCCTACAAATTCAGTATTTCCTTTTAGCACAAGCTCCAGCTTTTCGGTTTATCACAGCCAAAGCGAATTTGTAATCATACAATTACCCTCCTGCTAAATTAATATATTAAAATGTTCAAACAATTGTTCCAGTAATTAAACAGACAGATATTAGAGAAAATTGAAGGCATTTTAGTCCTGCTCTCTGGAATGTGCTGACCCTTTCCCCTTTCTTAGCTGTTACTCAGGCAGTGTAGAAATGATTGGGTAATTGGATGGTTCGTGTTCTTCTGAAATCACCGGAGCAAAAGAAAGACAGAATCACCCCAAAGTTTACCCCGTGCCACACTGTCTGGGTTTGTTAATTAGATGGCTTGCTTTTTTTTTTTTTTTTTCCCCTCCACCTATTGTTAAAATTTAGAAACTGTCATCTATAACAACAGTTGATATCACCCCTTCCCCTTGGCAGTGCTTGAAGTGTGTGTCCCCTCTTAATTACAGCCGGTGCTGTGCCAGGACACTGATTTGAGATGTTGAAGTGATGGAGAACCCGGCACGTTCCTCGCTCCGATGGCTCCAGCACCCCTGTGGTTTAAAACACATCCCACCTGAATTTCCCACCTGAATTTCCCACCTTCAGCCCCCGCTGGTGCACGTTGTGCCCTTCTTCATAGGGTGAAAGAGCCACCTGTGACCGACAGGCTCAGTCCCGTTGAGGGTCCCTGGTGAATGAAGTGGCCCCAGTCCCACCGCTGGGGTCTGGTGGTGCCACTGTCCTGAACGGCTCATCCCTGTGTCCTGGGGCTGGGACTGAGCCCAGGGGGGGTGGGACTTGGTGGATTTCCATGAGGGAGGTACAAGAGAAGCCCTATCAGGACCTCGTGTCACATTGTGCCAGGTTGGAGGGGGTTGCTCTGGGGCATTTGAAGAGGAGAAGGGGAGGGAGACACTGTCCTGGGGTGCAGGGCTGGAGAGAGGTGTCCTGTGTCACCCCTTCCCTGGCTGCCCACCCCAGTGACAGTGCTGGGCTGAACCAAACCCTGTCCAGACACCACTGCCCGCTGTATTCCCTGTTCCGTGGGAAGCTCTGCTGGCATCAAACCAGCCCCGGGAGCCCACCGGGACCCTCAGCTGGAGGGTGGGAGCTGCCAGGGGAGGACAGGAGGCAGCTGGGGGACAGCAGGTACTGCCCCATCCCATCCTGCCCTTGCACGACAGGGCAGTGCAATTACTACCTATATGTATATATAATTAATATCTATCTATAACTCCCCAGGGACCCCCCATACCCACCTGGGAGCGAAGGAGCTGACCCAGAGGGCAAACCCCTTACTCCTGGAGCCCCAAGTGTGTGTGTGCCAGAGCCCGGCATCATCAATATTCAGCAAATGGAGCCGGTGCTGGGGATGCCAGGCTCTTCTGGAGGCTCTTCTGGCTCTTCTCCTCTCCTCACATCAGGAAGGTCAAGTGCCTGCTTTGCTTTCCATTTATCAGCTCTTGTTTTCAGGGCCTTACCGTTTGGACAAACTAATATTAGCAGGGTTCATGGGGAGAGTATGCAATGCAGCATTCAGGAAATCATTCATCTCTCCCCACTGGCAGAGACCAGCTTGCAGCCAGGCATAAATAAAAGTTTTATTGTCTCGCCCCATCCCAACACACCCAAGCCGAGGAAAAAGAGGGAAAAATGCAACGGATCATTTATTCAGCAAATTTGATCCTTTCATTAGCTGCTGAGAGCAGGCAGTGCTGAGACCTACCACTGATGGTATTCCTAAATATCATTCCTGCTCCTAAATATCGATTCCTGGTCTGAACTGTCTCCGAGAGAGGAGGACAGTCACCAGAGAGCCCACGCTGTGGTGGCCACTCTGTCACCACAGAGAAATGCCACGTATGAAAACGCTGCTGAGCCAGGGCTGGGCTGACCTGCCTTGTTGGTCTGTCAATTAAATCTGAAATCATGGAATTGAAGAATCATTTAGGGTTGGACAATGCCTTTAAGATCATCGTGTCCAACCGTAAACCTAACGCTGCCAAGTCCACCACTGACCCGTGTCCCTCAGCATCCCCTCTACACGGCTTTCAAATACCTCCAGGGATGGTGACTCCACCATGTCCCTGGGCAGCCTGTGCCAGCACTTGACAAGCCTTTCCACAAAGGAATTTTTCTGAATATCCATCCTAAGCCTCCCCTGGTGCCACTTGAGGCCGTTTCCTCTCGTTTGGGCTTATTTCTGTTCTCTGAACAGAACTGTATAACTCACGGATACAGCAGGAACTGCAAAATGCTAATTGTGAACTCATCTTCCTGACTTTCCAATCGAATATTACCTCCAATGCATCTTCAGTAAATATTTGTCCTAATTTGCTGTTTTCCTTCTGTGTGTTTGCATCAGAGAAGTCCGAGAGATGATGGTATGAGCCGGGTGGCAGGTGATTCCCAACTGGGATCAGACTGTTTACCCCCCACCCCCGAGGGATGCTCCTGCAGCTGGAAAAGGACATTGCTGCCACAATCTCTGGGCACAGGGCTCTGGAGAACATCTACTGCCTTGTGAGATGTCCCCCCCCACCCCAGATGCTCCCCCAACTTCTTTTGCCATTGCAAAACCCCAGCCACCCCCTCCTCATCCTCGCAGCAGGGTCTCGGGCACATCCCAGTGGTGGAACAGGGACCTCAGCACTGGCTTTGGACTGTCACAGGAATGCAGAGAAACAAAGAAGTAATTTCACAAGAAATCTTGAATTCTGGGGTGGGGGGGTGGACACTGAGCAGGTGGAAGAGAAAACAGGATCGTGGGTGCCATCTCGTCTGCCTCTATAACACACACATGCACATACACGCTCCTTCTGTCTACCTAATTACCCGTCCCTCTGTCCACCTCTCTACCTATATATCTATTTTTTTCCAGGATACTTATTTTTTTATCACCTCTCTATTTTGCTCCACTGTATTTTAACTGCTCCTATAAAGTTTAGCGAGGGAGTTGTGACCTTTTCCCGATGTGCTACAATTAATTTTTACTTCAGCCTTATAATGAACTACTATTATCCATCACATGCAGATCACTGCCTCGTACTAATAAATCACGACTCGCTGTACCACCGGCTGCACTAAAGGTTGACAACCCGTCCCCTTCAGAGCATTCAGACACTCTTGAGATATATATATATATACATATGTATATTTTTAAGTGCAGGCAGCTTGTTAGCCCTAAGAATGTGTGGAATTGGAGCAGGAAGGGGTCCACTCGGAGCAGCCGGCTGGAGCACGGCGTGCCATAAAGCTGGTCTTGGGAGTAATGTGCTTTTAGCGGGGTTTTAATTGTGCTACCTCTTTTCCAAGGATAACTGCTAAGCTGGGATGAGTCGCTGTCCCGGGGAGATCCAAGTGACAAACTCTACGGGCAGTGCGGAGCCTGCTGCTGAGGGGCAGGAACCCCCCTCGCCTTGCAGCTCGGGGCTGGGGGTGATGCCCCCCCAAGCATTGCCCTCTGCTCTTCTTCTTCCTCTCCCTGCAGCCAGTATCCACCCATGGACACCCACCCCTCTGGCCCCTGCCATTCCTGGCTATGGTTCCTCGTGCCCATCTGCCACGTCTCCTGTCTGGGGGCTGCAAGAAGAATGATGCTCGTCATGGGTGCTGCCCACCATGGAGGCTACTCACTGAGGATGCTGCCCACCGTGACGGTTGCCTGCTACAGATCCTGCCCACCATGGATGCTGCCCACCTCAGATGATGCCCACCACGGATGCTCCCCACCATGGATGCTGCCAACCATAGATGCTTCCCATCATGGATGCTGCCCACCATGGATTTTCCCCACCATGAGTGCTTCCCATCACGGATGCTGCCCACCCCACGTGCTGCCCACCATGAATGCTGCCCAACACAGCTGCTTCGCGCTGTGGATTCTGCCCACCATGGGTGATGCCCACCGTAAAAGCTGCCCACCGCAGACGCTGCCACCACAGTGCCAGGATTTCCTCAGCACTCACGATGGCAGGAAAGCTCGGCGGGATCCTTCCTTCACCGGGGAGGATTTCTCCTGCCTCACACAGCGTGGCGAACAGACTGAGACGCAAAGTCTCCGGTTCAAATGCAATGTGACACAACCTAATGGAGTAAATACAGGTACAACAGGCACTTAAGGTGCTCATAAACTATGTATTGTTTCTTTTTGGATGGCACTGATGTTATTGCAGATACTGTATGAAGTCTGAAATAGGATCGCAGCATCTTCACTGCTCCCTTTCCCGGCTCCTTTTACGGAGGGGAAATTACTTGGCTGACACGCTGCATCCCCATCTTTTAAATGTATTTATTGTTCTATAACATTTCATACACTTCGTATGCGTTCAGGAGAGCAATTCAATATACCTGCCAGACACGAGAGGCGCGTGAAGCAGGGAGAAGCAAGGGAAGCTCGTGGAAGCCTGGTGGAGCTGCCGTGCTGGGTGATACGGGCATCAGGGCTGGGCATGGACTGGAAGTTGCAGTGGGACCGGGCACCCTGGTTTTGGGGAACAAACCTTATGCCCAGAGCAGGTGGTTCTATCCCCAAACCCCCCCCCCTCCCAAGATGCCCTCAGCCTGTCTGCTTCTGTCAGAGCTCGAGTACAGCCTGCTCTCCTCCCCAGCATGTCCCCTTGTCCCCAGGTCTGTGGCCTCGTATGGAGCTCCAGAGGGGCTGCAGTTGAAGGGGACACACAGTTCCTGAGCACAGCAGGATGGTGGGAGGCAGGAGAGCCTGAGGGTATTATTAATGGTATTAGTTACAAGTTAATAACCTCTTTTTTCTCTGCAAGGTGCAGGGCCCGGCTCTAAGCCCCAGTCTGCCCCCATTTAGGTTCAGTGCCAAGTACAGAAATGGCTTAAAGGACTGAAATAGAAACTGCTGGTCTAACAGGAGATTTAATGTTAAAATGTTTCAATAAAATAAACCCTTAAAAGCTCCCATTACTCCACAATTGCTCTGCAGATCCTTGTTAACTTTCTATATTTAACACCGAGGAGCCTCACGGCCGGCAGCCGGAGTGCCAGGGACTCTAATGAGAATATTAAGGATAAGAGGGACCCGTGTGGTTGCACGCTGCCGGGTAGAGCTCCTGGGGCTCAGCAGCTCCCAGGGGCACAGTGGCACTGCTCTTCAGTCCCCACAGGTGGGAATGGAGGGGACTGGCACGGCGAACCTTTCTCCTCACATCCCTCGCAGCTTTTTTCCAGCATCTCCTGGGGGACAGGACTGAGGTGCCGCCTTTGGGGTGTTCTTACCCAGAGGAGGAGGATGCCCCAGCCTGTTGGCAAGCTGAATTAGCCCTTCTCCAGCATGGGCATGGCTGCTGGGACACACAGCGTGGTGTTTGGGAAGGATCCCAAGGCAGCAGTCAGTTGGTTCAGCAAAGCCTCCTGTTCTCCTTAGTCATTAGCATGTGAATGGGTTCGTTATGATTCCCGTTACCATCCTTGGCACCGGAGCGCAGAATGAGAGCTTTGATTACAGAATCACAGAATGAGAAGGGGTTGGAAGGGACGTCTGGAGATCATCTAGTCCAATTACCCATCTCATCTGCAAAGGCAGCTGTCGATGGCACGACCCAGTGTCACAACTCGGTGTCACCATCGTCCTGCGGCCAGGAGGCCCCTCAGCGCAAGACCTTCACTGGACTGCCAGCCCTGTGCCATGCCAGACCCACATCCCAGTAAAGATGTGCCCCCTCCCAGTAGGGATATGTCCCATCCTCCTCCCCTGTGCTCCAGGGAGCCTGGGTGGTGCCTCCCCATGGGTGACTCGTGTCAGGGCTGGGATGGGAGCACCACGGGAAAGGGCACATCACAGGGATGCCCTGGCAGGGTCCCAGTGGGAGCATCACTGGGGCTGGACCGGTCAGGCTGGGCTGGGATCTGCTGCCCCTGGAAAGCCCAGCGGGTGCCCAGGCGATGTGTCTACATCTGTGTAGAGGGGGGGAGGGTATTTTTTTTTGGCACAAAGCACACGCCGTGTACTTCTAGGAGGCTTGAAGTAGACATTGCCTTTAAACACTCTAAAGCGCACTGTTTAATTTGAATGAAATACACTAAATAGCATGGTGTCAGGTGTAATTACATGTTACCAGCAGTGTGCCAGAAGTAAGTTGCTAACACATTGGCATGGTTACTGTACACTTGGGTGAATTTCAAATACAGTTTTGTTAGTATTGGATCTAAGGGAAAGAAGCCAAGTCTGACTATTGAGGAAAACAAGTGGAAGTGCTGTAGACTCATTATTCATCTCTGCTCCTGTAGCTCTTGGATCGAATAACATGCTCCTCTTCCATTGTAACGGAGCCTGCTATCTCCCCACCGGCTGCCTTCCCGCTCCCACACCCCGCAGCCTTCCCGAGGAGCTGTGGGCACGGTGGGAGCCACCGGTAGCGAATCTCCAGCGTGGAGCCCTCATCGCCCCAGCTCGGCAGTGGGCATGGAGACACCATCCCTGGGCTGCCCATCCTTGCCCTGACTTTGCTTCCTCCCTCCTTGCACAGCAGCTTTGGTTCTCTTCTCCCGCAAAAAAGAAGCCACAGGTGGGTACAGGGCACTGACTCCCATCCTGGGGAGGGATTTGAGAAAACCTCAAGGCTTGGGTGACATCTCTTGGTGCTCAGAGCCTGGGCCTCTGGCACTTCTCGCGAGGTCAGACTATGTCTCAGTAACTGGCAGATGGGAGCCCCCATCTCGCTGTGAGCATCCTCCGGCGAGCCCCATCCTGCTCCGCACCAGCCCCGAGGCTCCCGGTTCCCCTTCCCTAGGAAGGTCTAGCCCTTTGGAGCCAGGGGCTTTTGGGCCACCCAGGGCCACCCTGAGGTTGCCATTTAGGGCTGCTATCAGGGCCACTGAGGCCATGGGGTTCTGCTTTGCCCGTCCATGGTGCAGGGCTGCAGCCAGAATCGGCTTCAACAGGTACCACGGTGGTCTCAGCTCCCAGCCACGGCTCTCCACGCAGACAAAGCTGCCATCTGGCTGGTTATGGGACTCACATTAAAATGGAGCTGTGGCTCCCTAAGTAAAATATTGATGAAGAAAGCCTGAAGCTAGGAATGAAGTAGCCTGCCTGTATTTCCTTCCCATTTTTAATAGCTCGCCGCTTCATGCCAAGAAGACTAAAGTGTGTTATTTGGCTCTGGATGAAAATGATTTCAATTGGGTAGAGAGCCTGTCATTTGCATCTTGAATAAATAGGTTCTAACAAGAAGAGATCTGTTTAATGGAGAGATTTGGGGAATTCAGCCTGAATCCAGCCTGACTTAAGGTCCTGAGACAATAATTGGGATGAGCAGACTAAAGCCGAGAGCTCTTCATGGGACTAGACAGCGTATGAGGGTTTAAGTAGAAATTGAACCATACAACTCTGTCAGTGCAGCTGGAATTGGAAATGGGATGTTTATAGGCCTGGGAATTCGCGCTCCCTGCACAAATTGTATATTGTGTATAATAAGCTGGCCTGACTTGTAATGAGCGTGGCTGGAAATTAAGAGACATCATTACGCTTTGAGCAGCAAACTGCAGGCTTCCCCTCACCCAGCTCCTGCCGCCGGGTGAGCGGTGCCCACAGCCTTGTCACCCCCCACTGCTGGGAAAAGGCAGAGCCAGGAGGGATCCTGATGGGAAAACAGCACATATCCCCTGCCTGAGGTTGTGGACCCTCCTGGGAGCAGCTCCAGCGCTTCCCAAGGAACCCCTGGCTCTCACGAGGCTGACTCTGGTAACCCCCACGCCACCCCTGGACTTGCTGGGGTCCCCAAATAATGGTGCTGGGGAAGGGCAGGGGACAGGGTGCTCCTCCTCCTCCCTCATGGCTGCAGCCAAGGAGCTCGTGGCAGAGTGGGAGCAAAAAGGAGATTTACAGCTGGAAATGGAGACTTTTGGCTCCCGGGTGAAACTCAGGAGCCAGGGACATGTGCTTTGGGAGAGCAGGGAATCCCATGGATGGTGTGTCCTGGAGCTGAGCAAGGTGATGCTATGGAAGCAAAGGCCTTGGAAAATACTGCCATTTTTGGCTATAATATTTTGGCTTGGGAGAACTGTGCTTTTCAATCAAAGGTGAAGATTTTTAAGAGCAAACTGCTGCTATTTGCAAAGAAAAGAGTAAAAACCCCTATGTCAGAAACCTGTAGGTCTGATAGTTCTCGGTGGCTCCAAAACAAATCAAATTCCTGCTCAAATTGTTGTGGGTTGTTGAGGCAGGATGGGCAGAAGTAGGGTGAGGAGAGTTGTGAGACTTCATTTTTTTAAGCTTGTTTGAACACAGTATGTACCAATGTGTCCTGGTTTGAGCGATGTGGCATCAACTTCTATTCTAATGCTCCGGGAAACTGCACTTTTAAAAGACTCTAGTGTCTGAATTAGTGAAAATATTTACTTTATAGCTAGCTAGGCTATGCAGAGTGAGCAGGGCTGGGTGATGTCGAGGAGGAGCAAGGCTGGGTGATGTTGAGGATGAGCAGGGCTGGGTGATTCTGAGAAGGAGCAGGTCTGGGTGATTCTGGGGCTGAGGAGGGCTGGGTGATGCTGAGGAGAGGCAGAGCTGGGTGATACTGGAGGTGAGCATGGCTTGGTAGGGATGAGGAGGAGCAGCGCTGGGTGATTCTGAGAAGAAGCAGGGGTGGGTGATTCTGAGGAGGAGCAGGTCTGGGTGACAGTGGGGCTGAGTAGGTCTAGGTGATGCTGAGGAGGAGCAGGGCTGGGTGATGCTAGGGCTGAGCAGGTCTGGGTGATTCTGGGGCTGAGCAGGTCTGGGTGATGTTGAGGATGAGCAGGGCTGGATGCCAGTGAGGATGAGCAGAGCTGGGTGATGCCGAGGGTGAGCAGGGCTGGGTGATGATGAGGATGAGCAAGGCTGGGTGCTGCTGAGGCTCCCAAGTGCTGCCATTCTCCACAGCTGAGTGCAGCAGAACAGCTCCGGAGATGTTCTGCTCACCCTGTCAATGTGTACTTGGGGAGTCCTTAATCCACGGGTCGCTGACGTGATAAACAATAATGTCTCTTTTGGAGCTGTTACGACTTATCATGTTAATGGGCACTTAGGGAGTCTTTAATTGGTGATTTGTGCATGCACTGTCACAAAATTTTAAAACACATTTACCATCATTTCTGGGATATTTTAGAAGCACCAGTTTGCTAGGCGGAGAGATGAACAAGCAAACCCACCTAAAGCCACCCGCCCCGCTGCCGCAGGCTCCGTCTCACAGCGAAAGGGCTGCTATGAAAATCCGGGCCAAAAAGGTAGTGACACTGAGGAGTCCCTCTTGGCAAGCTGTTCGGTAGCCACGGTGCCCTGGCGGCGAGCCCGGTGGGTCCCCGGGGAAGGCTCACTCACCACGACGTGCCTCTTTGGCAGCGGACCGGTCCTGTCGGGGGTTTAGTGGGGCACAGCCGGGTGTGGGGGGCACAGCCTAAAAAGTGACCATTCCGAGAGCTCTACAAACATCCGACCCAAAGCCCTGTCTTCTTCTCACTAACGTTCCACATCTGAATAGCAGAATAAAGAAATCTTCCTTAGTACCAGGCTGAAGCTCTTTCTGCTCTGCCCCACCCAGGTGCAAAACGCACGGCTGGATTACTGAGTTACTGGTCTGGCACTGGGGGAACTGGGGGAACTGGGTGAACTGGGCAGTCTGCGGCAGAGAGGACCAGCACCGTGCCTGGTTGGATGCTTCCCCAGCTCCTCACGGGGGCAGTGAGATCCAGCACCGTGAGAAGCCGTAATTAATGGCACCTGCCCTTGCTGTCAAGTTCTTCTTCATTAGGAATAAAGCGCGCGTCAAGGCGTAATTAAAATTCTGCATATTTTTAAAATGCTGCTTTCTAAATAGAGCTCCAGTCATCTGCAGCGATTAATCCAATCAGCCCGGTGCACTCCCTGTCTTCAGGTGAGTTAATCTCTCGCTCTTCCCAGCTCGATTTTTTTTTTTTTTTCCCCCTAACTCTGCTCCCAGCCTTGCTGGTAACGGGAGTGGATTGAGCCAGAGGACTTTAACTGATTGAGTTACCATAGCAATGCCATTCGTCACCGCTTTGCCATTTCCAGCTCTGCCTACAGCAGATCATATTCCACTTTCTGTTTACCCAAGGACCTGACTGCCAGCAGCCCCATTGCTGCCTCTCCCATACCAGAACCCCAGCTGAGCTGGGATGGGCCCAGCAGAGCCGGAGGGGAGCATCAGCCACTGACCCCCCGCCCTGGGAGCATCCTGGTACCTTGGGGCTGGGAAGAGGCCAGACACTGCATCTCTTAAACCCCACAAGGAAAAGCAAAATCCAGGTGAAAAGCATAATGTTGGGTGCTGCTCAGCACCCACCATCAAACAGGGAGAGCCCAAAGTTCAATTAAGATCCAGAATGACCTTCTCTTGCTACTCTCTCTTCCCCGATCATCCCCAGGGAGAGGTCGTGCTGGGAGATGCACTCGGATGCACCTGAACATGCCTTCTGACTGCTCCCAGTGGCCCGAAAAAGCCCAGGAACTGGTACAACTGGCCACCACGTGTCCTGGATGGATTTGGGAATGGGATGTTGTGATTGTGCTCACCTGGCGAGCGTGCAGGGCTGTGCTCAGGGCTGGAGCACACCCAGGGGGACCGCATCCCTGATGTCCCCAACCGCTGGACGGATGCCCTGGCATCAACCCTGCTCTGGGCTCCTCCAGGAGGGACCTCCCTTTGTCCTTGTCCCCTCGGGCAGGGTGGGGGAAGGAGGGGCTCAGGAATGCAGATCCCTCTCGGGGCAGGGGAGGGGGGTGCTGCATTCCTTGCAGGGAGCAAGTTCCCAGCTGTAGGAGATGAAAACGAACGTGGGGCTTCCAGGGGCCGCTGAGCCTTGGTTATTGTTCTGCCAGCGTGAGCTTGTTCGCGTGAGCATCATCTGGCAGCTTGGGAGGGAACGAGCCTGATCGAGTCTGAAAAATTCATTGAAATGTTGGGTTCCAGCCAGAGAGAAAACATCACTGAATGGCAACATAAAAGGAAATTGTCCCATAACATTCCGAGAGCACTTCAGTATTTGTCCTCTTTATTTTAAAGCGTCGAGGATCTTTGGGAAACACTCTGGAATGGGACTTTTATAGATGGTCTAAATTAAACTTCACTTAATATTATAAGCAATAAATCCTCATTGTCAGGTTTTGTTTAGCGGGCATAAAAATGATTGGTAGGTGCTGTAGCTTTTTCCCCAGACTGGAAGATCAGTGTTTTTACCCAACTGCTTTGTCCTCAGGCGTGTGAGGAGCAGAGACCCCCTCCCAGCCCCGCCACATCCCGGTGGGGCTCTGCAGGCTGCTGCCCACCATGCAGCTCCTCTCCCCCAGCTCCTACAAGAAGATGGGCCAAGGAGGCTCCTGCAGTTTGGGGACAGATGCACGTTTTTTCACTTGATTCCAGGAGCTGGAAGTCCAAGGAGACTTCTTGGAGGAAGGCCCTCAGGCAAAACCTGAAGGGTTTGGAAGCTCCAAGGGGGCAAAGGGAGATCATTGCTGGAATTAGGGGTCTTTAAGACATCATGAAGCCCTGGCTGCCTCCTGGGCAAGGCCAGGAGGTCATGGGGAAATTACCTGGACACCACAGACCAAACGCACCCTGGCTTGTTTTTTTACTTGGTGTGAGGCAAGTAAAACCAATGAGAGCACTGAAATACGAAATCCTTTTCCTTGCTTGAGTTGGAGTTAAGGAAATACGTGGGGTCAGTTTTCAGATGGTTTTGGTCGGGTTTTTTTTGCTTGGTTAAAGTTTCCCCCTATCTCTAGGTCACCGGTCCAGAAAGCTGTCACCCAGGGCTGCAGACCAAAGCCTTGGGCAGGGCTGCGCCGGGGAGCACTGCCAGTCTCCGTTGGGCACCTGGGCGAGGGCAGGGATCCCCTTTGCTCTGCCCAGCAGTGTCTGCCAGCAGCCTTTCAAATGACAAAACCCAATTTAGCGCCGGTTATGATGGAGGGATAAGAGAAATCGTGTAACAATTACTTACAGGAGATTTACCCCATTCTACACATTTAGGCTGGAGATGGAGGAGAGGCTGAGGGAGCTGGGGTTCTTCAGCCTGAGGAAGAGGAGGCTGAGGGGAGACCTTCTCATTCTCTACAACTCCCTGAAAGGAGGCTGCAGAGAGGCGGGGGTTGGTCTCTTCTCCCAAGTTACAGATGACAGGACAAGGGGTGATGGCTTCAAGTTGCACCAGGGGAAGTTCAGGATAGATATTAGGAAATATTTCTTTCCTGAAAGGGTTGTCAGGTATTGGAAGGGGCTGCCCAGGGAGGTGGTTGAGGCACCATCCCTGGAGGGATTCAAGAGAGAACTTGACTTGGTGCTCAAGGATATGGCTTAGTGTTGGGTGGGGTGGGGTGGTGTTTATGGTTGTTGGGGTTTTTGTGGGTTTTTTCTGCGTTGGGGTGTGGGGGGTTTTTCTGGTTGTTTTTTTTGTTTGTTTGTTTTTGGTTTGGTTTGGTTTGGTTTGGATTTTTTTTTCCCCATTGGTTGGACTAGATGATCTTAAAAGGTCCCTTCCAACCTAGGTGATTCTGTGATTCTGTGTCATTTCCAGTGACGTCCCGTCCGTGCTCCCGGGCCAAGCCGCTGCGATTTCAGAGGAGATCTTTAGGTGCAAATTGATTTTGCCATGAATATTTATGCGGCGCACGAGGCTGTGCCTGTGCTAAAGGGGGGAAATGTGGGGCTCGGCGTGGGACGCCGGAGCGGCCGCCTGCCCTGCTTTGGCCCGGAATGATAATTGGAATATTTATAATCTTTCCATGGATGAAACGCCTGCGGGGAGGGGGTATTCCTGGCACGGCCGGGCCCTGGGGTGGGACACCGGGCGGCAGCGGGGCTTGCCCTGCGGCTGATTTGGAATGCGCACAGCATCCCTGCGCCGTGCATTCCCCGGCAAGAAACCCAGGAAAGACAAGAAAAATGAAGGCAGGCGCAATCTCATTTTCTGAGGGCTGCAAGTCAGCCAGGAAATGGCTATTATTCCATCGACACTGTCGGTATTAAGTTATTTCCTTCACTAAATACGAGAATGTTCATGAATATCTATTGAGTTCCAGGTACTGGCGTCTCCCAGCACTGCGGCTCACTGATTGTAGCTTTATAGTCCTCCGACAACACACCTCAATCTCACATTGAAGTGAAAGACAATAGTATTTTAAATTGGTTAATAAATCTCTAGATTGATGCTCCTGGAAGGCCCGGGAACTTCATCTCTATTACACGAATAAAAGTGATAACATTTTAACCGCTGAAGTGCTAGGAATTTGGGAAGCTCCTTCCCGATGCCCTTCAGGGCAGCGATGGGAGCCTGCGTCAGGTGCAGCCACCACAGACTCTGCCTTTGGGGGGGGGGGGGGTGGGGAAAACGCTTGTTTTTCAAGAAATTAAGCCCATCCGGGCAGGATGAGGTGATTGCTCTGTCTTGGCTCCTTTTTCCTTCTTCAAGCCTCCACTTGGGCCCATATAAGGAGTGGAAAATTCCCTTTTGACGTGCAAAATGGAAAAGACTCAGCTCAGGCCGTGGCCCCGCTCGGAACCTTATTTGGCTCCGGGGCTCCTTTTGAACTTCATCCCAGCCCCTGCGCCTTCCCCAGGAGTGAGCGTGGCAGGGCAAAATCCATTTACACCCCTGGGAACCATCCTCCGTGAAGAGGGGGGGTTCTCATCCTCTGACTCCATCCTGGGTCACACCGGTGCTGCCAGCTTTGGCATGGTCCCAGCTGGCTGCACCCCCAACCCAGCCCCTCTGCTCCTCCCAGCCCAAACCCACGTGTCCCCCAGGGCTGGTTATTGCATCCCTAGGGATGGTTCCTGAATGCCCAGGGCTGGTTCCTGCATCCGCAGGGATGGTACCTGCATCCCCAGAGATGGTTCCTGCATCCCCAGAGATGGTTCCTGCATCCGCAGGGATGGTACCTGCATCCCCAGAACTGGTTCCTGCATCCCCAGAGCTGGTTCCTGCATCCTCAGGGCTGGTTCCTGCATCTCCAGGGCTAGTTCTAGCATCCCCAGAGCTCACTCCTGCATCCTCAGGGCTGGTTCCTGCATCTCCAGGGATGGTTCCTGTGTCCCCAGGACTTGTTTTAGCATCCCCAGGGCAGGTTCCTGCATCCTCAGGGCTGGTTCCTGCATCCTCAGGGCTGATTCCTGCATCTCCAGGGCTGGTTCCTGCATTCCCAGGGCTAGTTCTTGCATCCCCATGGCTCATTCCCGCATCTCACACCCCCACCCCCCTCGCCCCCTCCTCCACAGGGCTGTGCAATGCTGCAGGTGACATGTCAGTGGGCAATTTTCCGCTCCTTTTCTCCTCCTCCTCGCCTTTTGTTTGTTCATCAGGAAGCAGGGGGTGATCCCTTGCCTGCTTCTACTTCCAGTCCACAGGACTGTGGAGCAGGGCGGGGGAAGATGTGGGATGTGGCCCCTCCTGGTGATACCGGTGCCAGGCTGTGGCACCTGTGCTTGGCACCACTGGTGCCACCGCGAAATAGGATTTGAAAGAAATAAAGGCCTCTTGTTTCTATGAATTCTTATAAATTATAGGGAGATGAGAATATTTTAATATAAACCAGAGTATTTCAAGTACAAAGAGCTGTTCTGAAAATGTATTGAATATTTTTTCACTGATGTTTAGTGTCTGTAAGATTCCTCGGGGAGTTTACAACAAGTGGAATACTTAAGGATATAGTGCCATAGGTTCTTTCAGTATTTTCTTTTCAAGGAAAGTAACCTCTGAATTATCTAGGAAGTACATGAACAACATGAAAGGAAGATTATGCACAGAAAGAAAAAAATATGCAGAGAATTCAATTATGCAAAAAAAGTGATGTGCTTTGCTTAATTCCCCAAACACATCCCCGCACTGTAGTCAAGACAGCAGAACTCAATGCATGCAGACAAGGTTTCCAGGTCCCCCTCCTTGGCTCTTTCTGATCATTTCTTGTTACCATTGCTCCTATATTGTGTTTCTGGCCAGCTCTGGCTTGGGGGTTACAGGGTTTGAGTTACACACACCCCGAGATGGGAAGGGAGGTGGTGGGGGTTCCCTGCCCAACTACACCCTCCTTATATGTTGCAGAGACACGCTTCCCGTGTGAGNGTATTGTAGGGTGCTTTGCAGGCATTAGAATAGCAGGGTTCGTCTCTGCCTCTCTTCTGTGCCGGGGCGGGACCCAATTCTGGAGAGAATCGTGGTGGAAAATCCCACTGTTTCTGGCCAGCTCTGGCTTGGGGGTTACAGGGGTTGAGTTACACACACCCCGAGATGGGAAGGGAGGGGGTGGGGGGGCCCTGCCCACNCAAGACAGCAGAACTCAATGCATGCAGACAAGGTTTCCAGGTCACCCTCCTTGGCTCTTTCTGATCATTTCTTGTTACCATTGCTCCTATATTGTGTTTCTGGCCAGCTCTGGCTTGGGGGTTACAGGGTTTGAGTTACACACACCCCGAGATGGGAAGGGAGGTGGTGGGGGTTCCCTGCCCAACTACACCCTCCTTATATGTTGCAGAGACACGCTTCCCGTGTGAAAACACGCTTTCCATCATGGCCAGGTTTGCTTCTTAAAGGCATTATTTGCCATATAGATGCCATAACGCTTGCTTTTCAGCCTTTAGTGCCTCTGTCCCCGGCTGTGTGTCCTCCCAGAGGCTGGACCGGGGGTGATGCTGCATGACATTGGCTCTGGCTTCTGCAGACCCCCGTACACCCACCTGCCCGCTCTTCTCGTGGCCTTTGCACGATCCCTGGGGGTGCTCACACCCATTTCAGGTGAAGTTTAGCCGTTGCTGATTTACCTTCATCTTTTCCTAACCTGGGAGCATCCGAGAAGGCAGTTGCAGTGCTGGATGGCTGGGTGGGCTTGCGCAGAGCATCACCTCCACCGGAGCCTGAACCCCCAACGGGTGTAGGCAGCGTACAGCACACCTGGGTCCAAGCATCCCGACCTCCCTGGTAGGGTCCAGCCCTGCCAGCCCTCTTCTTGCAGCTGGGTCTGTTTGCAAAAGAATAAATAAATAAATAAATAAATAAAATAGGAAAATCAATATTTCTCTGCCCGAGCAGCTCAGCGGAGCTGTCAGCAGCGGTGATGGGGGGTGCTGGCTGGGAGGACCAGGGATGGCCAGCTGCAGGAGCACGGCAGGATGGATGGAAAGCACCCAGGAGTGTGGAAAGCACCCAGGCTCTGGGCAGAGGTGATGGGTGGTGGTTCTGCTCTTTATTTATGTGTTTTGTCCAGGCTTTCTGTGGGATTTGGGGTCAGAGACAAAAGGCAGGGGGAAGGCAAGCTCTCCAAAAGCATCTAAACCGTTACAAGGCCAATTTTTGTTATCCTAAAGAAGAGAGAATGGGATAATTTAGGTGTCCAAACCGTATCAACATTTCATTTCAGATGAAAAAGAGCTTGCTCTGAATCTTTCCTACATCCATCACACCACCCCAGCCTTCCCTCCCCATCCACCAGTAACCCTGGGTGCCTACAGGCACTGCATCCACCCGTCAGCCCCTTCACACCTCCGTAAGAGCTTTCTCTGCCAAATTCTTCCTCGGGGACCCTGAGGAGCCTGGCGGGTCCTCACCACCCCAGAGGACACATCTCCTGCCTCTCTGATATTCCCCTTTCCCAGCCAGCAGCCCTGTTGGGCCATCTCCTGCTTGGCAGTTGCTCCGACTGCTTTTCTCCTCTTTTTTTTATTACTCTGCAGACACTGCCACTTGCAGCCCTGATGTGGCACAGCCGCTGCTCCTCCAGCGAGGTGACCCAACGGTGCCACACGCTGTGGCTGGGGACCTGCTGGCTGTCCCACGGTGGCTGTTGAGCATCGGGGCAGCCGGGCAGCATCCCCCCCACGGGATGCAGGGTGTGGGGAAGGGGCTGCATCAGGATTCTGCGCTTTTTCAAGCTCTTGCTCAAATAGTTTTGCAGCTAAAAGCTTTTGCAGCTAAAAGCCTTTCCAGCCCTGCCTCAGTTTTATTCTCATCCTCTTCTTTCAGCAGAAGAAATCGCCCAAGTTGGAGCGTCTTCGTGCCAAGGGGGTCCCTGGGCTTTCTGCTCTTGGAGAGGGTTAAGCTCCTTGGTCTTTTGTTGCCGGTGGCAATGTCATCAGGCGATCTGGCTGCTAATGAGCATGCCAGTGTCACCCTCCAGGGCTGCATCCTCGCTGGCGAGGGGATTCGAAGGCAACCGGACTGGATTTTGCCTGATTTGCCCAAAGGTGGTGTTTTTCTCTTTGCAGTGTCCCACGAGTCAGCGAGGAGGTGATGGAACAGGAGGGTTTGCCCATGCAGCATGCAGGGGGAAAAAGGCACTGGGAGCAGCACAGAACAGATCCAAAAAAGCCATTTCAGTCCCCTTTTAAATCAATTGATTTTCTTTGTGCCTGCAGCAGCAGCACACGGGGCCTATGCAAGCACAACCCCAACATAACTGCCCCAAAACGGGGTGGGACCCAGAAATGTGGGATGTCTCCAGTTAGAAAATGCTAGAAAAAAATGAAAAGTGAAGCAAGGAAGAAGGAATTTGCTGGTGGTGGGGAGAGCCCTGGGCTCTGCTCCTCTCTGAAGGGCTGTGCTGGGTTTCCCAGGGCAGGAGAGGGTTTGCCCATCCCTCCTGCTGCCCACGCAGGGTCTCTGCCGTGGGTTTTCCAGCCTTCCCAAGGCTTCTGATAGCACAAACCCTGCATTTTCTCTGCCCCAGCAGGCCAAAAATTTTATATAAAAATTAAAAAACAACAAAATACTACTTTTCTGCTGCTTCAGAAGAAAAAAGGAGAACGATTCAATGACATTGTAGCTGTGCTGGTGGCTGGCAGTGATGGAAACACACTTCGATGCCCATCCTGGCACCCTCCTTGGGCAGGGCTGAACCCACTCGCTGGGTTCAGCTTCCCAGAGCTAGGAAGCTAAAAAATTCCAGTTCTGTCCCCAAAAGGCCAGTCAGGCTCAGCCCAGAGGCCCTGAAGGCTGCGAGATGCCAGATACAAGGGCTGGATGCTTTGGGCACTGAGGGGACTAACGAATCTTTCGCAAATTAGCGTTTGCCACTTCCGTGGGCAGAGTTTTGATAACAGGGGGATGTCGTTTGCTTATTTATTTATTTATTTATTAGTTGCTTAGATGCCGTTATTATTAGTTATTAGATGCCGTTTGCTTATTTATTTATTTATTAGTTGCTTAGATGCCGTTATTATTAGTTATTAGATGCCGTTTGCTTATTTATTTATTTATTAGTTGATACATTTGCACCGAGTCTTGAAAAAAAATAAAGTGTCTTCTCCGAATTGAATGACATGAATTATTTCGACCTAACTTCCTAATTAAGACCTCATTAGCAGCCCAAATTTGTGATAGATCAGCAGTGGACTTGGCACAGTGGTTTAATTTAATGATTTCTTGCATTACTTTGTTAATCATCTTTAGTCTGATTTAATTTATGCCAATGTGACTATCCTAATTTCTAATTAAGGCATTGATGGCAGGGACACCACCACCGCCTACGAATTTCAATCAAGGATGGTACAAAAGCGGCTCCGGCTTCTTATTTCCCCAGGGGGTGGGTGTGGGTGAGTGGCCGGGGTGATGCTGCATCCCCGAGTCGGAACCAGCTCCGACTAGGAATTCTCCTCCTGTTCCCCCAAAAAGGTGAACCGATCCCAGAGCTCTGGGAAGCACCAGTCCCTGCTGGAAAATGCCACCAGTCCAGGATGGCTCGTTGGAGCGGGAGACGATGGGAAGGGTGAGAGGCGTCGGCAGGGGAATGGGCCGTGGGAAATTAAGAGAGTTTGCGGGAAAGAACATCTGCTAATGCAAAACATTGACGCCAGTCGATATAAATTTATTTAGCGCAATAAATGACATAATTGAATTTTTATTTCCTTAATATATTTCCCTAAAATAACGGGTATTTTGAGTACTCCTGGCCTACAGATGTCTTTCACGGGAACGTATTTCCTGTAATATTACTCTTGTATAAAACTGACATTTAAATGGGTTAATAAATGAGCAGTTGTTTGACTTGTTTCAGTTTCAATACATTCTGGTATATTAATAAAATATATTTCAAAAGGAAGCTCGATAGACCATGCTATAAAAATTCGTGATTTATTAGAGATACATTTGCTATTAGTTGGGACAGATACTCAAAATGTCATTAAGGTTAAAATAATAATCAATCAAACTAATTAGACCCTATTTTTCATATGCAAATATAATTAAGCATACATTTCTCAATAACTTTAAAGAGAATTATTGAAGCTGCACAAAGTGTGCTGAGTCCTTACTTGAGCTAATGAAATGACAGCGTCTTCACTTGCATATGCAAACAAAATTGATTAGCCACTTTGCGCTTCGCCTAATAACTCAAGGGGGAGGGAGATGGGATGCCTGTGTGATGGGATGCCGGGGGGGGCTGCCACTCGGGGACCCTGCCACCCGGTCCCCCCGGAGGGGCACTGGGGAGGTGGCACTGGTGCCACCGTCTGGGCTTGGCAAGGGGTGTGGGGGGGTGTTTGGCGTCCTGGGTGCTTTCCTGCACACCCCATCCATCCCACTCATGGCTTTGAGGCCAATAACACCCTCTGCAGCCACGGCTTCCCCTCGGTCGCTGATGTTTTCCCTGGCAAATCCCTCTAACTGTTTATTTCCAGGGAAAAAAAAACAAAAAAAAAACAAAACAACCACAACCCACCATTTTGCTATGAGAAGGGTTAATAAGAGATGTTTATTTATGAACTCAGCATATTACTGTTGCATAATTTGAATACAGTGCCTATGAGCTTTTTTTATTGCATGCTATAATTTCATTTTTAAAGCTTTCCCTATGCCATACTTTAAAAATGATATCGCAAACAAGAAATAAATTCTGTTTTGCAGCTGTGCTAACTATATTTACCCATGGGATACACTATTTTGTCCTTGACATAAATCCCTTGGGATTTCACTCGGAATTACTTTGGCACGCCACATTCACTACATCAGGGTATTGTACAGCGAGTCTATCACGGGGAGCTCCGGCTGAGCCGCCGGATCGCTGCGCAGAGAAAGAGGCACTTGTTTAGCATATTACCATGAAAATCAGTCAACTCGCACATTAACGATTGTCAAGAAACCCAGGCGAAGGGAAATAAGGGGAAATAACCGTGGATTAAACCAGCGAGGATCCCCCAAGAAGAGGTGGAGGGAGAGGGGTGAGGGGCTGGAGAGCTGGACGGGGGGGGCGATGCCCTCCCACCCGCTGCAGAGCATCATTGTGCCCGTCCTTCTCCCACTCATCCCATCAACATTGATGTTGTCCCCATCCCTGGCCACCTCCAAATGTCCCCTGGTCCTCTCCAGGTGCCCTTCCTTCCAGGGCAGTGTTGCTGTATGTGATATGCAATTTATTTTTATATTCTCCCACATCCCCCCCTGGAATTTGCAGCACCCCAAGGCTTTATTTGCAGGTAATCAAGGGCTGAAGACGTGCACATCCATCAGCAGCTCGGGGTCCCTGCCCAGCCGGTGGCTCTGCTCCTCCACAGCCCCGAGGTGGAAAAGCCACCCCTTGGC
>VZRU01000998.1:319-21513 GCA_013398155.1 Pedionomus torquatus
CTCCTCAGTGCCCCCTCATGCATTGGCCGCTCCCCTCAGCGCCCCGTCCCCTCAGCAATGGCCGCTCCCTCAAGCTCCTCGCTTCCCTTCACCCAAAGGCCCGTCTCCTCAACCCCACGCCCGAGAGCTGCTCCCTCAGCCCCAGGGTGACCCTGTTCTCAGAGTTTTTCTCTTCAGCCTCACCTGCTTGTCCAGGCGAGGCGCCTCTGAAGCTATCCCTTTCCCTTAAGGACTGATTCCTCTCAGTGCCTCATGTTCCCCACAGGGTTTCTCCGCTCCTCACACCCCTGGACACCCCTTATTTGTGTGCCCCGCATCTCCTTCCAGAATGATCTCCTTTTCTCCCTTCCCCTCCCCGTCTGCCCCTCCATCACCTCCTCAAAGGAATCCCGTCACCTCTCAGGGAGCCTTTTCCCAAAGGACTTGTGAGCAAGCAGGTATGTCCCTTAAAAACCCCATACCTCCAGATTTATCTATGTAATTTATGTAATTTATCTATGTAATTTATCTATGTAATGAGGATGCCCGAGGGTGCGAAGCAAGAGGTTCGTGATGCTGCAGTATGGAAAGTAAGGAAATCCAAATAAAAATTTATCCTTCTTTGCCTCTCTCTTTCTTGGGCAGCATCACGCAACCTTCCCCATTTCCCTAATTTCATACTCAGTTGCCTCAACCCTCCACCCGGGCCTGTTCAGAGAGGCACAAAATGTCAGGGTGGCAGTACCTGACTGTTCGGCAGAGTACGTGCTTGTGAGACAGGTCATGCTAATGGGAAAGACACGATGATAAATGTTAAATATTTGTATTGTATAATTACTGTGGGGATTCCCTTTGCTTTTCATGAAACAGTGACTGTGCACAACAGCACAGAGATGGAGCGCTGCAGGTTTATTTACCTGTTTGATCAGATTAAATTATTTAATGTATTAGTGCATTATAACAAATGTGCTGTGGTATTGGAGAAAAGCGTACTCAGAGCTGGAGGAAAACGAGATCTATTATTAGTGCTGCATGTCCTATTAAACCTGGATGGGAAAAAGCATTTTTTCCATGTAATGGGCCACCACTCAATTTAGGACCCACGCAAAGCCTCATCATATTGAGCAGCACGAGTGTTCACGCAATTGCGTAGTTTGTCTTTGAGGCCAGTTCAGACAACACAGAGTTCAGGTCAGTTCATACAAGCAGTTTCCAGACCTGTGTTCAGTAGACTGTATCTGGTAGGATATCATTGCCATTCATGTATTGGAGAGCAGAAGAGTCTCCAGGCTTGGTTTTATTATAGAAATAGATACTATTTGCTTCTGTGCTACAGAGTGTAATTTTTGAACAGGGAGAGTACGGTATCAAAGGTTTTTGTAAGGGTGAGATTGTTCATGGGCATCTGTTATTTTTGGTCAAGACATGACACAGAGAACAAGGGCTGCAGATGAGCATACCCACAGATATGAAATCCAACCTGAACCTCCCGCGGGAGCTCTGCTGGTGCTCAAAGGAGAGAGAATGCTGAGATTTGAAGATTTTATGGCAGGTGGGACGTGACAGCTGAGTTCTGGCAGTTGAGATAAGCTGTGCTCACAAGGTCTCCTTGGAGGAACGGGAAGGCTGCTAAGGTTAGATTAGTCACAATATTTCACTGCAAGATAGTTACTGGTGTTATTGTTTTGTTACCGGAGAAAGAGTTTTACATTGTTTTCATTCATTCACAGGAGACAGGAATAGAGGAAAGAGAAACACAAAGTGTGTGTACATTTTAGTGGGAGTAACGCTGAAAAGAAAATCTGTCTTTTGTTTTCGTAATGCTATCATGGTACTAGTCGAATATCTTTCACAAAATCGATACAAATATCAGAACCGGGAGCAAAATGGGATGTTCACTTCACAAGCAACACTCACGCCGGGAAGGCTTGTCAACAGAAAGGATTTGCAGGGTTTTGTAGAGGTGGCTGAGTTTTGGATATATCTGTTCTCCAAAGGACTGATTCATAGGCTGGGTAACCCCCAGGCTGAAAATTCTTTGTCTCCAGCTCTCACGTGCTCTTTCCAGGGCCTTCTGGACTGCTTTATCCCAGAGGAATATGGTTGTCGCAGTAGCTCCCAGATGGAGAATCAGGGTTTGATATAGCTGTCGAATCAATCCGCTAATTGCTTTGAAATACAAACCGAGGCCTTGTATTTGAATAAGGAGCTGACTCAGAGCTAGAAGAGAGGTAGGTATGTGTAACTCTGGATGCATTCATACCAGGCTAAGTGCAGAAAGAGGTGCTTAATTATATACTGTCCAGAGACCGTGTTTTGTCATTTGACGGGGGGTCAGTGAACAATTTCTCACAGTGAGAATCCCGATACGTGTGTTTTTCTGTGGTAAGTAGCCTGAGCTGCCCCAGAGTGAAAAGCAGGCCACTTAACTGTGAATTGGAGAATGTGCAGAAATTGTGGAGATTGTTTTAGATATCCCTTTTTAGCCATATTTGTGTGAAGACATCCCAAGCTGAACAGAGAGGATGTTTACCATTCTATAGTTATTTATTTCCTTATTTGGAGTTCTTCTGAATTGTATAATTTTGTGAATTCAAAGTTAAAAATCAGTTATGGAATTAATCTCACGCCATAAAACTGAGAAACCTGCTCTGTCCTGCCTCAGTACAGGCAAATAAAATAACCAACAGTAAATATAAGATTTACTGAATTATTTCAGGTGCCTGCCATTCAGGACTGAACAGTATGTTGTAAAATCTATAAGCTTATATAGCATGGAACGCTGACATAGGAAATTTTCAATATTAGGGCCCTGATCCTGTAATGAATTCAGCAAATGAAGTTTGTCTGGATCTGCATAATGAAAAAAAAAATATTATTTTTGTTCTGCATGTCACCAGCAAATGTCAGCCACTGTGTCTTCAGTATAGCTTTCAGAGATGTACTGCAATAACTACAAAGAAGTCTTGTACTACATTATGGGAGATAGCATGGCTTAAAAAAACCAGAATAACTCTGTGACATAAATCATCAAGCCGAAGAAATAAAACCCTTAACTTGCAAATAGGTTTGTACTGCAAAACCAGTCTTCTGCTTTAATTATTTTTTGAGCAGATGGGTCAGCTGCTTACAGCTGGATGTCTGTCGCTGGGGCTGTGGTGGCGTCTGCCTCTGGTGGCCGGATTCTGGAATGAGCTTCCTCCTATGTTGGTCCCCGGTCCTGCAGCTGAATGTGCCCCGGTGCTTTTCTGTGCATCACGGGAGATTTAGCAGAAGATGCTCATGGTCCATGGGCAAACATTATGTCCTGTGAGCTGGAAATGGAAATTCACTATTCATGCTTCGATTTGACCATTTGTCTATTACATAATGGAATTTAAAGGAACATTGTTTCGCCCTCCAGTTTAATTTTATGTTAACAGCTATAACATATGGTGGAAATTCTTTTAATCCTGAGGCTTTGCTGTATATCTTTCTGTTCATTTAGAAATGGCAGTTTCAGTTCTAATTACCATTGTGGCACCAAGAAACGTGTGAAACAGAAGAAATGGTTGCTATTTTTATGTGGCCTGCAATAACAAGATTTCCATACTTCCATTCCTCTACCTAGTACATGTTATTTAGAGAGCCCAAATGCCATCATTAATAAGGCCGCTATACAAGGAACACTGGCATTTCCTGGCACACTAACTGTGACTAAAAAATACAGTTTCTTCATTTTTCTCCAAGTTAAACTCAGAAAGGACCGAAGTGGAAAAAAATCAGTATTTGACAGAGCAGAAAGAACAAAGTAGACAGTGAAATAAAATAATTTCAAACTTCAGAAAAGCATTTTAATTGCAAGGGAAAATTACTCACATTTTTCTCATTTTGATGTATTAGCAATTATCTCTGATGAAGGCTCTGACTGATAACAAGGTAGGCTTTAGGAAGGAAGAACAAATATAAAGTGATTTTCATAAAAAATAATAGGGACAATTTTATTGTAGGAAACACGAGTATGAATCGCCTACCTTGCAAACACAGCCTGTGTTAAATTGGACGTGAAACAAATGTAAATTGTAGAATCATAATGAAAATGCTGGAATGTTTTCTTAGAGTCAGTCTAATCCAGTGTTACGACCCAAGCTGTAACTACGCTACTTGTGCCACATACTTGTCCCGTCTAGAGTGATGGAGACCCCAATTGCAATCTCACCCATTGTTGAATTGTCGTTACCCTTAGGGAGTTTCCTAATGCTGAATTGAACTTGTGTTACTGTAATTTTAGCCTTCTCATTTTTTCCAGCTGTTGTAGGCACAGTGTATTTCCTTCCTCTTACGTGCAGTTTGTTTCATGTGTGAAGGCTGTGACGACAATTCTTCTCTATTGTCTCTGCATTAAATAATCCCCATCCTTTCAAACTTTCTCTGTAGGCCACTGGAAATCTGATAATTCTTTGGGGTTTCTGAAACTCTTTGGGGTTTCCTCCAGCTTGTCTGCATCCCTCTTGTGTTTCTGGTACTTTAGATGAAGCCTTACCAGTGTGGAACTGCGTGAACAGGTTGCTGTGTATGCAAGACTCCTGTTAAGTGTCTCAGTACCATCCTTGCTTTCTCTGCAGCTGCATGATATTGTCAATTCATACTGGGCTTGTAAATGAAAAAACAACTTACGCTTAAATTCTGTTTGCAGTATTTCACAGGCAGAAACAAAAAAAAGCTGGCATTTAGCATTACTCTGTAATCTCGTGTCACATTTTCTTATTCAAGAATTTAGCCAAGTAGCCTTTTACAGAGGGAAGTATTTAAATGCTGCTTATCAATGAGGAAAAGTGGTTGTGAGCTAAACAGATCCCTTAGTGGATGTCCTGAATTTCTGAATCTCTAATGTCTCAGAAGACTCATTATTAATATCCAAAAATAGGTAGGTTTTAAACACAGCTATTCGGTACTGTTTTAAAATTCAACCTCCCAGAAAATGGTGCAATAAGGAAGAAAAAAATAAATGAAGAAAAGTCTGCTACAATATTCTGCTCAATATAGTAAAAATTTAAAACTATCAAGGTAAATTTATATAATTCATACAAATTATTACAAAGTCCACTTTATGAAATGTTTCTCAGGATTTCTAATGTTAAATTGACAAAATCTCTAATAGATTGGTTGAGATCTGAGGACTTTAAAATTAGTTCTTGAGAATGAGTTACAAAACCATTAGCTTTTTGGATCAACATATGCAGCAAGACCAGCAGTGTTTTCTTCCTCTTGTAAAAGAGAGGACTGCTTGGCAATGCTATTGTAATGCTCAAAGTGCTAAAGCACACAGGTGCGGCTGATACACACAAATACAAAATGTATCTTTCATCAGAACCATATCTAGCTTCATATTTTCCCTATATTTTTTATGAAGTTTTATTTAAAACTTTTGGAAAGAAGAAATGTCACGAGCCGGTTTTCTGTTAGACCAGCAAGAAATAGTTTGAGTTTCTACGTTTGTATTTCAATAATTTTCTGTAATTTCTGAAGTAAATAGTTTGACAGTGCTGCAAAACTTCATGTTTGAGAGCTAGTCTTTGATAACAAGAAAAAATTCCAGTTACTGACACAGAACATAGATTATTTTTTTTTCTAGGAGCATCGCCTTGTTTCTCAAAGATGTCCTTTGTTCCAAGGCAGACGTCTAAAATGTCCTTTTTTTTTTTCTTCTGCTATTTTATGTTAAAAGATTTCAGTTTTCATTTAAGTAAAATCAGCATAAGTCCCGCTTCATGTATCTTAATTTTGAATCACTGATAGTTAAAAAATGAGATCAGTTAAACATGTTAAAGCCCTTTCGTCTTTAAATTAAATGCATTTTCCTCCTTTACATTAAATAGTATGAACACAAACTAGTTTTACTTCATGCTTGTATTTTAAGGGGAATTACAATGTAAAGGCTCAGTACATCGTAGAGAAAATGAAATGCGTGAGTCTCTGGCTCCGGCTGCTGTCCCAGTGCAGGGCCCCTGTTCCCAAACAGGCAAACAGGGTGTTAACTCCCTGTCCACGACTCCCACGGGAGATGGGTGCGGTGATCTGCTGGGGTTTGTGTCTGATTCATTAGACTCCCTGAAATTTTCATTCAGTGCTGATTGAAGCATGTTGTCAAACCTGCCATCAGACTTCCCGGGGGAGGACAAGGATGTTCACAGCACCGCAGCCTGATGGAAAAGTGAAGCATGGGGATAGAAGCTGCATCACGAGATAGGGAAGTGTCATACCTGGTACTCGCGGGTGCTGAGAAGGAGAAGAGCTCTCTGTGGCCTGGTCACCAACACTCTGCCGTGGGAAATGTGCTGCTGGTTAATTAGCCAGATGGCTAACTACCTGGCGAAGTTCATGGCGTGGGTGAGGAGGTTAGGTTCATGTTACTTGATATTGAACAAGAGCAATATTTTACAAAATCTATAACTCTGGGAGAAATGAGTTCTCTCTCCCCATCAGAATGGCCCTACACAGAGACTATTTTAAGGTTGACTGAAAACTGGGCAGAGTTTTATGGAATCTTTGTCAAAACTGTTTAATCCTAATCAGAATAAAAAGATCAAATTTTGACATTTCCAATGTAACATTTCAGGGGGAAAAATACATTCCAGGACAATTACTTCAGTTTTATTTTTATTCCATATATATATTATGTAAGATTTTTATTTAATCCATAAGTTATGATGGTTTAATTTCTTTTTATGTGGTATCATTTCTTCATAATTTTGATGCTCAATAAAATTAATATTGAAATGAAAACTTCAAATATCTGTTTAAACATTATACTTTATTTTTTTTCAAAATGAAGTTTTGTTAAATATGACTCATTCACAGGATGAGTTTATTTCAACTACAGGTAAATTGTCTGCCAGATGCATATTTTCTTAAGAGTTTTCTGTATCATTAAAACTCACTTAAGGAGAATCTGTAGAGCGTTACGGAAGAACATTGTTGTGACATCTACAGGAGTTCTATTATGTATTGATAATTTATTTATCCTTATTTATATAATTACTGTCAAGAGAGCAGATTTTTTTAATTATAGTATATACGTTCTAGTATCTTTTTTACATCCCAGTCATCCCATGAGAGCCACAAATAAATATTCCTGGGAGAAGCTTCCCAGTACAGCAGTTTTCTTACACTCTCACCTTGGGATGGACGGTCTGCACCAACACAAGGCCCCAAATATGGGGAGGACAGTGTCTACCTCTGATGGTATCTACCCAGTCTAAATTTATATGTTTGACAGACACTAAGACAGTTCTTTCCACCACCCCCACCCCCCTTTCTCTTCTTTTGTTTTTTTAATTTTCTTTTAACTTTAACGTTGTCAGCAATGCCTCATTGAACCAAACTAAGCTGTTAATTGGAAGTAAATGAAAGGTTGGAAGAAAGGCTAGAGAGGCCAGTGTGCTCGTATCCTTTGTAGGCTAATGGAAAGATGTATTTCCCATGAACTGTGGAGGTCAGGTCAACAAACAAAGGAATTAACTACTATGGGTATTCTGTAACTTACATTTCTTACACAAATATTGCATTATATCTGTTTGTTTCATGTCTAAATATTTGCATCAGGCTTCGGCTTTTTTCTGCTGCAGTAGTCATCTGCCTACCCTGGCCAGATTTCAAACTATTCCAATTCAGAAATTATTCTTTGCAAATAGGGATGCTTTTCCTCTGTGACAAAGCAGAACTAATAAAAAAAATGGAAATGAGTGCATCTTGGCTTTTTCATTTCTTGATGATAAAAGTCTTGATTTGTTACAGAAAACACTTTAGGAGTAAAATAAATTAGAAGTTTCATGGCGTTTTAGAGTACAGGAAAGTCAAACTGTCTAGGAAAACTTATAGATATTAGGCTGATTTAATTACATTCATACATCTCAGTCTAAATCCATCATATGGTAAAGTCAGGAATGTTTTGACATTGAGTTTAAAATACATCTAATAAATACAGCAAAATGCAATGTATGAATAGGTAAGTGGGTGGAAAGCAGGGATTACTACAACTGGCAAGAATTTCTCTATACTACTTCCTCTTTTTTTTATTATCTAGTAGCTATAGGCTTCATTCAAAAACAAACTCTTACTCTGGTGTTTTACAGTCACAGAATAGAACTGCTTAAACCTAAATATGAATCACCACCACCTGGATGGCTGCATTTGGAACTGATCGCTGCATTTCAAGAAGCCTGTGGATGAGCCCGGGAAAATCTTGATGAGAGCAATTAGACATCTTGAGAGCACAGTGTATGAGAGAAGCTTGAAAGAATTTTGGTGTGTTCATTGTCGAGAAGAGAAGGCAGAGAGGAGACACGGTAACGAACGTGTGAAAGGCTGAAGCAGAGACAGAAGGAAACTGTTGTTGGTGAGAAAAAAAGCCATGAGCTTAAACTGCACCTGGGGAGATAGAGGGCAGACATCAGGAAGCATTCCCATTGCTGTGGTGTGTGCAGCAGGAGGCTGGATTGCTCCCTGAGGCAGTGGGACCTCTGGTAACGGAGGGTTTTGGCAATGCACTAGGCAAGGATCTGTTGGACCTGATGGGGACTTAGCTGATCTCATGATGCAGGTTTAGATGGTTTTTGTAAGTCATATGCTAATTTCTATATTCTGTTCAAAGTAATTTCCATACCAATAGCAGGAAGAAAGCAGAAGGACCTGTAGGAAGGAAAAAGACCACACACACACACAGAGAAAAAAAGCAGTTTTGGGAATGCCATGTAATAGCCTGTCCACTGGGAGAAGTAATGATGGCAAGAATGATAGAGGCATTACTCAAAGATGGTAAGAAGCAGAATTTTGCCAGCTTGTTTCCATCAGCCATGTTTCGTAATGTCACACAGAGTGAAAGGCCTGAGGCAGCTGTTTACTACAAAAGGCTAGAACTTGGTCTTTATATAAGTTTTTAAAAAAGCTATGCCAATCCTGGCCAAAAAAATCTATTCAGTTGCCCGTGCCAGGTTAGCAATATGGGGAATAAACCCCACAACTCATTACATGTTATTCATCCAAAATTGACTTGCCTTGCACAAGCACATCTCTAAGTAAAGATAACTTCGCGAGGTTGTTATAAAAGAGATAACAGTGACTAGAGAGTCTGAAACAACAGGACACTGAAGAAAAGAGTGAAAGCAGGATTTCAAATGAGAATTTTAAACAAGGTGGCTTTTGAACTTTTATTATCTTTGTCTTTTACTTGAAATTCACAAATCAGTTTCAAGATCCTGTGAAGTCTTAATTAGCAGGTTTTCACAGTCATTGCAGCACTAACTACCCTTTTTCCTACAGAAAGGAAGCCAGGTCAGTGAATCCCCGGCCTGAGAAAATGCTATAATCTGTACTGATTTTCTCTTCAATGGTGACAGGAATTCAGAACAAACTTAAAACTGAAAGCTGCTAATTGAGAACTGAAACCATGCAGTGCAAACTGGAACGCCTTCTCCTCTGGGAAGAACAATTTTGCTCTCTGTGTGGTGGTGTTTTGCAGCTAAAAGTGCTCACGTCTCCCAAGGTGCTCTTCCCATAGTGCCTGCCTCCCCTTCCTTTCTTTCTTGAAGCATTTCTCCTCTTCTTTCCAGTATCTCTTTCCTATAATTTCCACCCAATAATCTACTTTTAAAGGAAGAGTAAGAACTATTATACAACAGTGTCACAGCGAGTGAACAACTTAGTGGGATATAAATGCGAGGGAGACAAACAAAAAAAGGTTATAGATGTCTACTGTGGCTTTGTCACTGAGGGGATGTTACTGATTTCTGTGACAAGTGCAATATTCCCATGGTCACTATGACTCACCTGTTTTCCCCTCTGTTCCTTACAGCCAGATGGCATAAGCCAGTAAAGGCCAAGTAATTAATTCCTCATTCCACAGACTTCTGATGGACTGGCCCTCATATGAATCCAGGATGGTTGGAAATCTTTTTATGTGCTGTTACAGGTAGGACAGTTTCTTTATTTCTAATATTATAGGGTTGAGTTTATGAAAAGCTGCAGAAGAATATCATGTGCTAATAAAATCCTGGTCTTGACAGGGTAAAAATCAGTCTTTTCTGGAATTGTTTTACAAAGCCTTGACTTTATGCTTAACAAAGTGACAATGTTTCTTTAAAAAGAACATCACCACAAGTAGCCTACGGTTAAACCATGAAGAACAGTTAATTGCCCTTCAATTAAAATAACTCCATGAACAATCAATCAATGGAAGAACTGTCAACAGCACTATCTGTCAGTCATCCAAAGCCAACCAACTATTTGAAGGACTATACCAGCATCACCGCCTTCATTAGATTATTGGTGCACAAATAGACAGCAGCAGCCCAGCCTCTCACATACAGCACAGTGACAGTATTACATGTCTCATGCTCATTCCTCCATTCTTCCAGATTGTTGTCATATGGCTGTTGATCGTGCATGACAAACACATAAAAAAGCCATTTCTTAGGCCTGATTATCCAGTCTCCCCAGGCTTGGTGTGGTGACCAATTGAATGACATGAAAAGTTGTAGCTCGGGGTGACAGGATGGGAAGAATGATAGATATTCTAATGAGTATTCTTATAACTCTCCAGGAGACAGCTGCACTGACTGGCTCATGCTGGGACACCCTTCTCAGGTACTTAGGATATCAGCTGTTATTTCAAGTAAGACCAAGCTGCATAATTTGTGCTGTTATTTGTACTATTTTCTTTTTTTTTTTTTTTTTTTTAAGCTGTTAGTAATTTTGGAGATTTATGTTGCCTGTGTTAGAAGAGAGTTATGTGATGATATTAGACATTGCACCTTGATGAAATCCTATTTATTTACAAAGTATGAAAAAGTCTTCTCTCCTAGAGTGTTGGATTAAGTAAAACACAGATTTTTGCGCACAGTTCTTTAACCAAAGCCACTCTTTTGATGAAAAAGAAAAAAGTTCTCTTGCATCAGCAGTCTCAAAATGCAGTTTTCCTTTTTTTCCCCTGTGTGTCCATAGTATATGCTTGTTTGGGTTTTTTCTCTCACACAAACACAAAGCTCCACATTTCAAATGCCCTTTTTGCACTTTTTGTGTCAGTCCAGAGGGAAGCCATGCGGATAATGTGCAATGTACAGAGGTTTTGCTGTGTGCCTGTCATTTGGGTAATAGTTGCTGTTGCTTCAGTTCTCTGGTTCCAGAGTGGTATTTGTTTATTTTTTGTGCTTATTTTAAGGAACAGTTATGGTTACTCAGTGATTTCTATGATATTCCGTGAAGCAGATTTTAATTTCAGATTAGCAGGACATTTACAGCAGTAATTTGAGTGCTTATTTTTCCTAAGCAACTCAGGTGAAACATTTTGAAGGTGCATTTCTCTTTTTGTGGCCTTCATATGTTCTTGTTTTCAAAAATAACCTTCCTCTCTTGTATAGCAAGGACTTTGCTGCCTAGAACTGGTTTTGTACATTTTATCTTTGTGTTTTATTTCCTCATGTGAAAATGGGCATTTTGGACAACAGGATACCATGTATAGCACATGGTGATATCTGAAAGCCTTAATTTTAAAAACAATTACATCCTAAGTGCATCTGTCAAGCGAGTGGAAAACCTCTATATCAAGCAAGTCTGACAAAACAGATGAAGATGTAATTGCTTCTGGTTTAGTCTCCTATTTTCTACATGAGGTTTAAAGCCTTTCCTAGTGCTATTTAGTGTGGTTCTCTGCATCACACTGATTTGTTCCAATGGACTGAAGAAATAATTTTACCTTTGTGTATGGTTTCTTGGTGTTATAATGGCAGATTTTGCCTCTCCTGGGTGTCACAAGACCAATGTGCTCAATATAAACTATGAGAAGTTATGTATTACGATCGTGTATTACGAATCTGCAGGCAAAGCGCTAGGACCTGCTAATTGGACAAAATGAGGAAACACAGAATGTCACCAGAGACACTAAATCTTTTAGCTGTACTGTCCTGTACAAATATAATGGACTAAGTTCTGAAAAAAAAAATGACATTACAATTGATAAACAGGACTATGAAAACTTTTATTCCTCATGGTACCTGTGCCAGTCTTCAATGCAGCACAACGTTTGTATTTTTTAGTATTAAATGTTGCTATGATTTCAGTAGGGGAAGGTTAGAATAATGGATCAGGTCCCCTCCTCAGTGTCACCCAAGCATGCGCTTTTTATTTTTAAAGTACTTGAAAGCATTGTCGTAAATTGTATGTCCACAGAAGTTTAAGACCCTTCTTGAGACCTGATATGAGAAAGTATTACTGTTGTTCTGCAAGTATGTGAACACTGACCTCACTGAAATTAAGTTACTAGCTCAGGATCACACAGAAAATCAATAGAGCTGAGAAAAAAAAAATAGAGTTTTTTAAATCTCAAACAATATTTTGACTACCATGCTTCCTCTCTCTTTATCATTATTACTACTAATAAGTATTTATGTCTGGTCTGATGTGAACTATGGTTAGGTCATAGAAGTTGCTGGCTACGTGTACAGTCTATCATGTAAAGTCATTTCCAGAAAGATAAACATTGAGATAATGGGGGAAAAAAAACACAAACCAGGATAAAATGAACCAAAAAAGGCAGTCAGCTGACAAAAGGGGTTTTTGACTCTTCATCTGCGAGAGGCTCAAAATTGGCCTGATCTGAAAAAAAATAGTGTCAAACTATGAAAAAACAACTAAACAAAGCAAGAAATATCATAGTTGTTTATTGGCAAGCATATAAATTCCACATACAACCATCACAGACCAAGCCTCTTGTGTGACTCAGTGCAAATGTTGACTACAGCCAGTGGGATGGGCTTGCTTTGCTCAATTAGTGGCTTCCTGACCAATGAGGGAAAAAAATTGTGAGCTATTATGAGTAAGATTCTTATAAAAGTATGGATATAATTGTCCTAATTGCTTAAACAATGCGTTGACAAGTGCCCAGTGCAGACTGTAACGCAGGAGAACCGGAGAAATCAAATTAACAGGTAAATAGTTCCCCTTTTCCTGCATCCTCACGTTCCAGTTCAAGTCACTGGGAACTTCAGATGCTGTCTCCACACCAGAACGGGACCAGGAGCTCTTAATGCTGTACCCACATGATTACATCATTTATGTGACCTGCCACTTCAGGGCAATAATGACAGAAGAAAGTGGAGTTTACACGACTCTCTGATGTGGTTCTAGATCTCTTAGGCTAAGCTGTCCATTTAACAGAGTAATAGCTGGTAAAATCATAGGAGCCAGTGGTATTTGTAGCTTAGTGAGCTGTTTAACCCCCTAAACAGGGAAACAGTGTCACCCCTTTTTCTAATGGGACTGTAAGAGACCTCAGTAACACAGCCTTCACAGTGAGCCAGGGACAGGGCAGAGCTCTGCTGTTTCAAACTGAGCAGGGTAATTGCTCACTTGGAGGTTTAAGCACTGGTTAAAAAACTGGAAAACCAGTTTTGATCGTAAAAACAGGTTATTTTATTAAAAAGGGACCAAGAAGCTTTCTTTGCTGAAAGCAAGCAACAAAATATTCTGAAAGAATAGAGAGGGAATCTAGAACAAATCCTGTTAAATCAATTTGAATGGGTTTTCTAATACTTGAATCATTTAAAATGAGGTGGGAATCAGCACTTGGAGAAGTGGAAGGAGTTATATAGCATTTGCTAGAGGAAGTCTACCGAGGCCAGCTCTTCTCAGCTGATCTTCCCTGTGTTTACCATAAGGCTAAAGCAGAGCTTCTTCCACGTGTTGACGATAAATAAATTGTCCTCAAATTATGTTTATTATTTATTGCGCTTGTGGAAAGATCCAGAATGTTTTTTTTTTTACAGAAGTGGGGCTGGGTATACCAGTGAGAACTGTTCTGTGAACTACAAAGGACAGGGATGAGGCTGAAACGTGCTGCTGAAAAAAGGCTCAGCTGCCCTTGGGTGACAAGGCACATCCTATAGGTATCCTATAGCACAGGTGAACTGAGTAGCTGATCACTGGACATCTGAGCATTCAGTGCATTTCCCTTAACAGCTGGCCAAAACGATGTGCGTGGAAGTCCTATAAAAGCACTTTCACATTCCGACCATGGTGCCTTCTCTTAATTACAGTCAAAACTAAGCGTGTCCCACCCGAAATGCCAAAGGTAACATTCACCACAAAGCTGGCACTGGAAAGGACCTTGTCTTGCAAATAACCCTCAGTTTCTCCTAAGGCTCCTAGTCCCAGAAGCAAGGCTTGTGTCTGCCTCCCTGAGACTGCCAGCCAACACGGCAGCTGGGACACAGCCTCTCTGGGCTGGACTGAATCCACCAGGTCATTCACAGGGGCAGCTCATGGGTGAAAATAGGTGCCTGGAGATAATAAGCATTGCATCTTATTACCAATTCCCTGAGAAAGCCAATATCCCTCCGTCTTTCCTCTCAAAAGGATGCTTTATTATAATTACATATCACTTTATTAGGCAGCTGAAGCAAAGAGCACATTTGATGCTAATGAAGTGCTGCTGTGGTTGAGTCTGTCACTATTTTTGGACCTGCACATCTCCAGCACTTTTGATTGGGCGACTGAGGCTTTGGATGTCTCTAGCTTCTTCTGTGGGGGATGCTCGGTGGAAAGCAATGACTCAGCGAGCCAGGACTGCAGAACTGTTTACATGCTCAGAATGAGAAAAGCATCGGGACAGCCAGAACAGACACAAAAGCTCTTTATGCGGTGGAAGTGTTTTCAGGTAGTGGACAGTATTATCTAGACTGAAAATGCTTCTCAATATTCACTTTGTTTCTGGGCTGGTCTTCTGTCCAGTCTTTAGTTTTTCTCTTTTCCACCCTACCTCTTCCAGAGCATTCAAGAAAAAAAAAAAAACAAAACAGTTTTCACAGAACTCAAGGAAAATATTTCCGAGGTTAAGAGAGACAAATCACAGCTGTCCACCAGCTGCCTTTCCTTACGAAAGACAAGGGTTTTGCCATCTCTGTTGTTTTCTGAAGCAAGCCTGAGGAGCTGCTTGGCACTGTGAAGGCATGATTTGGTGTTAAAATCTGTCTTAACAGCTAGCACCCCCAGAAGCAGGCCTGCTCCCACACCAACACTCAGCTGGTCCCAACGTGACTCAGTTGAGGGATCTAAACCAGCACAGAATCCTTCATTCCTCCCTCCCTCTCCCCCTGCCTTGCAGGGCTGTTATTGGTCACCACCGAGTCAGACAAGTGACAGGACTGGGGTGACGGTGTCAAAGGCAGCAGCACACGATACCATTTCTCTGAACCAGGACCTATTAAGACAACTTAATTATGTTACCAAATCACTTCCTGACAGCACATTGGGAGGCAAAACCTCCCCATTCTGTAAACAAGGTTAATGACTCCAAGTATCACTTCATGTCTTCTGATACACAAATGAAGAATGTGTCAGAGCAATCAATAATTATAGAAAATATCATTGTATCTAAATGCTTAATTATTCTTAGACAAGCCCATAGGGCTATTTTGTTACTACAGCTTCCCCATTCCCAGAGGGGAAGAGAAGGACTGAAACTCTGGTACCCCTGAAGCGTTTCCTTAGATGGCAACTTTGTGACCAAATCTTGTTTTACAGACCCTGCGATACCACAAGCAGCTACAAACTATTTTGGTCAAGAAATCTTCCTGCCGTTTTTGGACTTTTCCTATTTTATGTTCCCACATACAATTTTTACTTTAACCCAACTTTCTAAGTATATTGCATTAAGATCTTTCTTTGGTAGTATCAGCAAACTTATCTTAGTACTAGCAGCGAGGCGCGTGCCACACTTTTGTGTCTTTTTAGAGTTGATTTATGTCAACAGGCCAGTCCCACCACTGCAGTAAAAAAATCTCACATCAACTTAAGAAACCTCTGACCATACCCATCATCCACCAAACCACATGCAACAGAAGCTGTAACTCATCACATAGTTCTGACGACAACGAAAAATGGAGACCATCTTCCTGGAGCACCACAGGTCAGAACATAGCGCAGAGGGACAGGAAACACTCATCCAGACCCGAGTTCTGGGATTGATCAAAGCTTGCTTATTGGCTCCCTCTACCGAACCACACTGATATTAAATATGTTAATTACCAAGAGGAAGAAGGTGGAAGAGTAACCACTGCTATCTACTTCCATACTCTGTGACACCAGCCAGCATCAGCTATAGACAGCCCCAGCCCCCTTGGTGCAAGAATCTACCGAGTCAGGTATCCTGCAGATATTCTGAGACTTATTGCTTGTTTTTTTTTTTTTTTTTTTTTTTTTTTTTTTTTTCCATTGGCCCTGGAGGACCTGAAGCCCAATTCCTCCTTCCCAATGAAGGTGGCTAGCATGTGACGTGGGCTTCCACCTCAGTGCGGGTTGTTACTCCCTTTTCTATCCCCTTTTCATGAAGCTTGTATGAATTTACTGAAATCTCTACTCCCCATCAGGCTTGACCCCATTGGCTACTTTCAGCTAAGAATTAATGGGAAGACAGATGGTGCAGTTACATAAGCCTTGTTTCCTACATAAGTCTGGCTAAGAAAGAACTCAAGCATGCCAGATTTGTTAATACATACATCCTTGGGTTTTGTAAGAGCCGAGATTGCTTCCCAGGCATCTTCTTCCATGTTATCTGGTAACCGAACTCAACAGAGAAAAGAAAACAGACAAGGCTAACTTTCTCAACACGCTTTCTGCCAGTTTCTGATAGGGAAAAAATTGTCCAGACTCTGGAAGTCTCCCAGGATAGAAAAATACTTGCCTTTCATGGAAACAGCTTCTGCTTTTTAACTCATTTCTGGGCCTACCGAATTACGAATCAGGCTTTTACTTTTTGATCTAAGGAGGTATTATTCCCAACTAAAAGTATGACATCCCACATGGAAAAAATGAGAACAAGAAATAAAATAGGGGATTTGGGAAAGGATGTACATTCCAGATTTTGTTACGGTTCCTGGGATTAGAAGTAACTCTGGAAACCTCTAATCTGTCGAGTACTCCCAGTGATTCCACTTCAAAATGCAAGGCATTGTTCCTGAAACACCTGTAATAAGTTGCTATATTGCTGAGGTTTATGTGGTGATTGATGGATCAAAGCTGTTCATCAGAAAATCCACCTCAACAACGCTGTACACAAGCTTTAGAGAAGCTAATGAGTTACCTGGCAGGGGTTTGTTGGCAAGACCTGGTTCTGTACAGAAGATACCTGAGCACAGACACTGGGCTGGATTTTCTTCTGCAATGTGTCCTGACAGGGAGTCAATCCAGTATTTCTGTCTGCTATTCCCAAAAGATCAGTTGTTTTGCTTTCCCCCCCCCTTCCTCCAACTCATTCATAGTTCAGAAAGCTGAATTCCTGTTTATACAAAATAGTTTTTAAAACAACTACCAGAAACCCAAAACAAAAAAAACAACTAAACAAAACCCTTACACCCCAAACCTTATACAGTCAAAATTCTAATTATCTACATCCAGCCCTTCAGGATTTCATACCACAAGCAGTTTTCCTATCTGTTAGTAAGATTTGTGCAACATGTTCCATTACAGATTGCAATGAAGACACCAGAAATCCTTGCTTTTTTCCTTTCAAATTTAATGTGGTGCTTTCAGAAGAGTTAGAACACCAATTTGTGAGGATAGACTCCATTTGAGAGACAGAACGTAGAACGCAGATACCCACGGAGCTGAGGCACCTTCTTGATTTGTGCAAGGACCTGTGAATCCACTGCCTTCTGGTCTGTCTTGCGTTGCTGCGTTATCTCGTATTTCTAGAAAGTATAAAAGAAGAGTGTTAAAATCCCATGGAGCGACTTCATACTCTTCTACAGAGACTAGAAAATTCAGGGCAAACCCCGAGTTCCGGCATTTTCAGGATATCTGTTCTCCATTCGTTCTAAATATGGGAAAGGTGGTAGGATACCGGAGGTTGCAGAGAGAACTGAAAGCCACTGCTTGGCTTATGTTGCAGGTATCAGAGCCAGCAGCACGCTCTTGGCAGCGCCAAAACAGTAAAGGTGTTTCTCGGTCAAAAAAAAAAAGAAAAAGATACTTAACTGGAATAATCACTGCTGCTGTTCCACTAAGGTAGAAGCAGGAAAGAACCCCCAAATTTAAGAGGGGTTTATCTTAATAGTGCCATTAGAATTATTTATACAGCAGCATCTCACTTTATTGAGGAGCACTTAGAATTCAATTGTTAATTTCTTTCATCGTATTCCCGCCCTTTCCAGCCTGGCTTTGAGTAACAAGGACATTAAGGAAGAATGAACAATCCGGTTTCTTACTTCTTTTTCAGTGTCAAAGATCTCGCCTTCCTGGTGCTTGGGCTTACGCAGCCTCTTCTTCTTAAAGTACGCATCAGTGAGATGCTTGGGGATTTTCACTCCAGAGATATCAACCTTTGTAGATGTAGCAATAACAAATTTCTGATGGGCCCTACGCAGAGGGACGCGATTGATAACCAAAGGTCCTAAAGACAGAAAACAGAACAAGGTTAGCTTTCCCAGCAACAACCACTGCTTTGAAGTTGAATTTTTATAGTGTATGAGATAATTGGTTCCTTCAGAGATGGCTACAGCTGAAATCTCAACAGCCAACAAAGCCCTTCCCCACAGCATCTAGAAAAGCCCACAAAATGCTTCCCGCTCTCTTGCGGGTATTGAAGCTTAATTATGTCCCTTCCACCTGCCTGGAAAGCCACAAAGCAGGATTCCACGCGATGCACCAAACTATCTGCACGCAGACCTGTAGTACTACTGACCCTGCAGACAAATGTGAACTTAAAAAAAACCAAACAAAAAGCAACCTAAACAACCCATCCCCAGACCCATGAAACCCTCTAAACCAAACAAAAAAAACCCTCATCACATTTTCCTGTAGAAATTTTTTTACCTGTAACAAGCAAGAGGCCAGTAGCAAGCTGCTTCAAGAAGACAACACGCTGAAAAAAGATGAGATGTGAGATTAGCCTCAGGTCCCAGCATCCTACAATACTGGAACCAAACTGGGACTGTGCCCAGACTCGGCCTGTGTGACTGGGACAAGCATTGATAAAGCATTTGGGCACAGACACAACCGTGACACGAGCTGAAGCCACCAACACTGCTCAGATACAGCTCTGCCATTACCACATCTCCAACACATCACGACTCTCCACATTCTTCATTACTTGAGGCTGAGCAAAGCCCATCAGTACATTTTTTAATCTTTGCCTATTCTATGGGACGGTGAGACAGCCATCTCATCACCCAAATTCTTTGCACTTTGCCTAAAGCCAGGAACTCGGTAAACCCCAGAAGGGCACCGTGACATATCACAGTCAGAGCCACCTCCCAATTGCATTTTTTTTCCTTCTTGTCAAGATTTCCTTCCCCTGAACTGCAGTTTTTTGAGTGACATGACACTGAAGTCAAGGAATTAAAGAAAATAAAGGATGTCAGTAAATATCATTAAGATGAAGAACACAGCTCAACGTAACTATCAAGAGTTACCTTGGTAATTGGATTAAGAATGAAAATATGAGCCTTTCTTTGCAATAGGTAGCCTAAAACAAAGTTTTAGCCTCACTGCAACTGTTAATACAAGTGGGCATCGGCTCTGCCATTCTGCAGCACAAAGTCAGCACATCTCAAATCTCCACTTTTCCACACTGCAGGAAGACTCCATTTTGTCTAAGCAACCAGACTGGCCTGTTTTACTTTGAACTCTGTGTAAAAGAACAGTAATTTAAAGGCTGTTTTCCCTAAAGGAAGGATGACAGAAACCACCTAGACAGAATTCACAGAAAGCAGATTTGCATCTTGTGGCCGAGCAGTGCCCCGTGACATCAGCTGGCAAATTCAAGATCTCTATTCAGTCAAACCAGCTTCAGCACAAAAATGCTGAAAAAAATGCTGTGAGAGTAGAAAGGAAGAAGCCCCCCCATTACCTTGCCCCTGTGCCGACCGGTCAGAAGGATGAGAACGGTTCCTGGAGTAATAGAGGCCCGCAGCCGCCTCTTGTGCTGGCAAAAGGGCTTCTTGCCATGACTCAAAAGCTTGCGAGGAACATCCTCAGTGGGATAGTATCTGGGCTAGAAAGAGAGAAGCAAAACGTTGTACCACCCTGTGTTCCACAAGACAGAAAACATGCACTACAGTTTAGATTGTTCCCTTTGTAGAATACCTGCAGAATTCAGGATTCTTCAAAATGCAGAAATTAAAACTAGCGAGTTTTAAGCTACAAGCCTACACTGTAGGCCCTTACTACTGATGTTAAAAACACCCTTGGCTCCACCTGAGAAGATCAGATATCGCTGCTGAACAAGTCTCCAGCCCAAGACTTGGATGTCCTGGGGCACGGAGCTAAGTTCCCACCAGATCAGGGCAGTTCGGGCATCACCGAACAGAAACAGGAGTTCAGCTCTTTATAATGGGCTGTGATGGTATCACAGAGGTTAGAGGTACTGGGATGCATTTATTAGGTTTCCTCCAGCGTATAAAGAAACCAAACCAGAGATATGGAAAACTAATTGTGAGCTGCTGCAAGTCTGGAGTGTCCCAGTTCTCCTTCTTACCATTTTGCGGATTTTAACAACGCGGCTGCCTCCATTCTTGTCTCCACCAACCGGCTTGGTGATGGTTGCGCGTGGCTTTTCCTTCTTCTTCTTTTCTATCTGTAGGCAAAGGGAAAAAAGTAAGAAATATTAATCCATAATCACCGTGAAAAAACAGGATGATTTAAAAAGAGTGTTTATGGTCCTACCTTTGTTTCCGGAGCAGTGTACTTGCGCTTGTAGAGCGCTTTTCTGGCGTACATGGCTGACCGGGAATATCTCCCGATTCCTCGGGCCAGGACAGGGTTACGGCTGGCATGATGCCTCTTAACCTTCTTTTTCTTCTCACCTACTTGTCCCTGGCTTGGCTTTTGCTCAGCTGGCTTCTTCTCTCCCGTCTTTTTCTTGGCCGGCTTCTTTTCACCGGCTGCCTTCTTCTCACCGGCCGCCTTCTCGCCCGCCATCTGCGGGACCCAAAATAAACCAGGGATTACGGTGTACAGAGGATTGCTTAAGTTTCAGAAACAAAGTAAAAGAATCGGAATTCGCTCCTGTTATTCTGTTCTACGCGTTGTCAGCTACCTCTGGCAGCCGTGGCTGATCAAGATGCTGCAGAACCAGACGCCATCCTGCCGGCCACCCGCCTTTCCGACACACAAAACGCTCCTCCACGCCGGTTAAACTGCTGCAACTTCACCGCGACCACCCGAGCCCTCCCTCAGCAGGACGC
>VZRU01000999.1:317-19860 GCA_013398155.1 Pedionomus torquatus
TGCCAAAAACCGTATTTAGCACGGGGTGAAATGGGCTTGAAGAATAACACTTTAAAACCAGTGAAAGAAAAGGGCACCGGTTCCCACTGGGAGCGATGGGGCGAGTTTTTAGGGAGGCGCTGGCGGGATTTATTGTGG
Source organism: Pedionomus torquatus (assembly GCA_013398155.1). NCBI lineage: Eukaryota > Metazoa > Chordata > Aves > Charadriiformes > Pedionomidae > Pedionomus > Pedionomus torquatus. The sequence goes on from VZRU01000999.1 coordinate 456, forward strand.
CCCAGTAACCCCACGGGACCTTCTCCAACGCCGCACAGCGTTGCCCTGTTCAACCTAAAGGAGCTACTGGGAGCAGCAACAGGCTCTTCCACACCCAGGGGGCCAGATTAAGAGCAAAAAAATTGTTGGTTTGGGTTGGTTTTTTTGTTTTTTTTTTCAAATGTTAGTGCTGTTCAGTTTTAGGTGGGTCTTTTTCTGTGTGTGTGTTTGGCTTTTTTTTTTTTTTTTTTTTTAAAAAAAAAAAAAAAAAAAAAAGACCAGAGTGAGTGAAGAAAGACTTAGGAAATTCAGAAGCAGAATTCATAGATAGGGGAGGATTAGCTGTACCTTGTCCCCTGTCCCATGGAGGTCTGGGGTCGGTGTGGAATCACGGTAGCGGCACAAACGAAATTCAAACTTCTTGGCTGACTGCAGATGGAACAGAAAAAGCATTTTATTTCATTTTCCAATCAGCAGCGCGAGGTCTGGCTTGGTCTGAGGACAGGCAGAGTACAGAAACGATTCAGAAGGGAGAAAGGAGGAAAAAAAAAGAGTGATAAGAATTAACACAGGGCTTCGGTCCTGGGGATTTTAACCTCCTTTTAGCCCGGGAGGATGACACCAAAGGAGATGATCATGGGAGAGGATCTCTGGGCTGATTTAGAAGTTAGAGGCAGACCTCTTCACCATGGGAGGAACCTGCCAGCTGGCATCTCACAATGTTTTTCATCCTGGGGTGTGAGGCATCTTGGAGCCTGCTGAGGGATGTGGGTGGTTAAAGCTTGCGCCTGGGGAGGAACTGGAAGAGGACATCCTCACTTGAGGTGAGATGGAGGTCCCACTTGGCTTGGACCTCATGTGGTGGCATCACTTTAGGTGGTGATGTGTGTCTCCTTTCTTCTGTTCTGGTTGTGGTGGAACTCCTGTCTCCTCCCCTGCTCTCTGTAACACCCGTATCGCATCCTGAGTTGTGTGGGATGAGGTTGGCTCCATAATGAACTGGGCAAGGAGATGAGCTGTAACCCGTAGTGGCAGAGGGAGTATAGTGTTCCTGGAGATGTCAGGCTGGGATTTGGAAGGTGGTCATGAAGGATGTGTTAGGAATATTTTCCTGGCTGGGACCTCTGTTTCCTCTTGGCATCTTATTGCTTATGCCCTGAGACCGGTCACAGAAGCTCTATCGGTTGAACTGTGTGGATGAAGCTGGCCAAGGCCCATGTTGTCCTGTAGAAGCCACTTTACAGCCCATGAGGGTTGAAAAAAGCGGTTTAAAAGATCTTTCCAGCTCTATCTTTTGTGATTCAGGAAATGTAAGTGCATGGGAGCAGGGTGGGAGGGAGCCTTGCCAACAGAAAGACGAGTAACCCGGTGGCATTACTCCAGCAGTATGCAGGTGCAACACCTGAACGTGTCCCTGTCAAAGTTTGATGGCATCACCTCAATAAAAGCAATGCATGCATGAAGTCCTGGCTTAGCTTGTGACCTGCTTCGGGTCTCTCCTGGGATCTGTTTGCCCTCGGGGTGCATGGAACAGCCCCCAGTTTCCACTGGGGCGGGTGAAAGCCAGGCCAGGTTCGGGATCCCATGAAAATACCGATCCTCTGTTCTCTTGCAAATCCTGGAGAACCAAGCTGAGTCTTGGCAAGCTCCACACTTGAGAAAGCAAAGCTTAGGTTTGGCAGAGAGCAGCCGTGTTAAGTGAGAGATGATCAACCCTTGTTAACCAGGAGGGAGGCAGAGCCGTGGAAGGTCACCCAAGGGACAGCGTGAGCCATGTGCGTTGGCACCGGAGCTCCTAAAGCAATCTCTAGAGCTCGGAACGATGAATTGCATCTTCCCACTTCTCCTCCGCTCGATGAGCCGGAGTGGAGGATTTTGACATTTCTGAAGGTGATGGCATTCACCTTCATTCCCTCTGCTCCCACAGCTGGTTGAGGAGCGACGTTCAACAGTTGAAGTGCTCCTCATCAGAGGTGGCTGCATTTCAGCTCTCCACCGTGCCATCCCTGTACATGCAGCCCTCTCCCACCCTTTAAATTGTCTTTATAGACCCGTGTTACATCATTATCTTTCATAGCCCTGTTTTGCCAGGCGGCCTATAGTCACAGAACGATGTTTTGGCCTCTTCTCAGATCTCAACTCGCCTACCAGCTTGGAGTTTCTGGAGCATAGCATGGGAGGTTGGCACCCAAGACCACCTGGGTCAAGGGGATCTTGCTGTGTAGGTGTAAGTGGTAAGAAATAGCCCTTGCCTGGTCCATGCAGGGGCTCTAATGTGCAAAGGGGAAGGGAAATATTTTCCCATCTCCATTATTTTTTTTGTGTGTGTGTGGTGAGACTGCACAAACAGACTCTAATGGTATTTATCTTGCTCCAGCCATAGTCCAGGCATGGAAGAGCTGTGCTGGTGAGATTAAATGACTGGACTAAGATCACAGAAGAAGACTTTCTTATGGCAGGAGCCGAAAATTTTGGAAGGTCTTAGCAAGAAGCCCAATTTAAACATGAGAAGGGCTGGGACTTTCCCAGAAAGCACAGCGTATGCTAAAGAGGAGCACTCGTCTACTCAGATTTTAGGCTCATTTTCTTAAATAAGGAAAAAAAAATTCACTATGAGGGTGATGAGACACTGGAAGAGGTTGCCCAGAGAAGCTGTGGCTGCCCCATCCCTGGAGGGGTTCAAGGCCAGGCTGGATGGGGCTTGAAGCAACCTGGTGTGGTGGGAGTTGTCCCTGCTGGGTTGGAACTTGATGATCTTCAAGTTCCCTTCCAACTTAAACTATTCTATGAGTCCATGATTCTATGAAATTGTGTTATCCTGCTACATATTTAATGTTTTTGTCAATTTTAAGCGGAGACTATTAGATAAATGAATCTGAAAGAAAAGCATCTTGATATTTAAAGCCTGAAATGAAGGCATTGCTTCAAATAAGCAAAACTTTCCCAACCAAGATAAGGAAAAGCAAATTGTTTTGTTCCCCAGCCCTTCTCAGGCAGCTCTAGAGGCAAAATATGCTCTTTACAGACGTCTGAATGCCTCTAAGACTTTGAGCTTTAACACTTTTGAGCGCCTACTAACGTGTCTTGAGCTCTGATATGTGCCCAGGAAGGGAGAGGATGTTTTTTATTCCCAGTTTGCAGGTGGGTAAGCAGATGCAGAAGAATTTAAAGGTCCTGCCCCAGACCTTGCAGAGAGCCTGCAGCAGGGCTGAGTGTAGCACCGAGACACTTGGTTGTCCGGTTCACTGAGGGAAGGCAGGTCTTTTCTTATTTCTAAAGACCTTTCTGCACGTCTCATGTCCTCGGGTGCTATTCCAGTGCACAGCACTAGGGAAGGGTCAGGAAGTGTCTACTTCAGGGCCAGTAGATGTTAATGGGACATGTGGGCTCTGTTCTCCTCTCTGAGCTCCCGTGTCACCTAATTGAGTCATTTCACTTGCGCACACGGCATTTCTTTTTCCAGATGCTAAGTCTGCTTTAGAGTAGCTGGAACAGGGGCATGGCCATAGCCCTCTTTTCCCTTGGCTAAAAAAAGACTTTTCAGCTTTTGCCTCTAAAGGGTCAGGCCCTCCGTGGAGAAGCCTTGACTTTTGCTATCAGTCTGTGGTCTTTCCTAGGAAAGAAAAATGAATTGCTAATTCTACCAGGGGGAACAAGGATGACAAGGATAGCTGGCAGCCCAGAAAGCCAACCCCATCCTGGGCTGCATCAAAAGCAGCATGACCAGCAGGTCATGGGAGGTGATTCTGCCCCTCTACTCTGCGCTCGTGAGACCCCACCTGGAGTCCTGTGTCCAGCTCTGGAGTCCTCAACAGAAAAGGGACATAGAACTGTTGGAACGAGACCAGCGGAGGGCCACCAAGATGATTAGAGGGATGGAGCCCCTCTGCTATGAGGACAGACTGAGAGAGCTGGGGCTGTTCAGCCTGGAGAAGAGAAGGCTCCGGGGAGACCTTCTAGCAGCCTTCCAGGATCTGAAGGGAGCTCCAGGAGAGCTGGGGAGGGACTCTTGGTCAGGAAGTGTAGTGATAGGACAAGGGGTGATGGTTTTAAACTGGAAGAGGGAGATTTAGATTGGATATTAGGAAGAAATTCTTTCTTTTGAGGGTGGTGAGGCACTGGAACAGGTTGCCCAGAGAAGTTGTGGCTGCCCCATCACTGGACGTATTTAAGGCCAGGCTGGATGGGGCTTGGTGCAACCTGGTGTGGTGGGAGGTGTCCCTGCCCATGGCAGAGGGGGGTTGGAACTGGGTGATCTTCAAGGTCCCTTCCAACTCTAACCATTCTATAATTCTATGACTCACTGGTGTTTCTATCCCAAATCTACGGGATCCCTTTCCTGTTGCATCCCACTTCCTGCAACGGGGATGAGCTACCTTGACTCCAGCCCTGCAGCAATGCTGCTGCTTTTCCAGACTGGGAATGCCAATCTCTGCCCCGCTTCTCTGCCCGCTTGATGTGATGCCCACATCACCGTGCTTCGCAGGGGCACAAAGCAGGAGGAGGGAGGAGGCTGTCCTGTGCTAGACCTTGTGAGGAGCAGATGGTTTTGCTTTGCGTGCACGGGAGCGCAAGAAAAACCCAATGGGACAACCATGGGTTGATGCTTGCGCTTCCCTCTTGCTCATCATTGGTACTGGAGTTCTTTGAGTGCGTGATTCAAAGAGCCCGGCCGTATTTCAAAGGGCTTTATTGGGCATAATGACAGCATTTAACAAGCGTTGCACAAGTGTGTCACAGAGGGGAATCCTCCAAGCTCTGAGTCACATGGATGCTCCCTCTGGACAGCTGAGCTGTGCACAGCATGACAAAGGCTGTGAGATGAGTCTCATCCCCAGAGCCTCCTCTGAGGAGGGATGGACTGATCCTACTCTCACCAACTCCCTTATCAAAATTTCCTTCCCAGAGCAGGACCAGAATCATGATCTTGCTCTGGATCACCAAAGGAAACCCTGCAGGGCCAAAGAGTGCAGCTTGGGAAGTGGGGATGTGGAGCACACAGGAGGTCTGGAGACCATTGCTGCAAAGAAGGAGAAGGGCTTTCTAGGCTCAAAGCAGGCACCTGCTGTCTTCTGGTGAAGTGGAGCTTGGTGCTTTTGGCCCAGTAAGGTGGTGGCAGGTGCTGGGGTGATGGTGTCAGTTAAAACCATTGAAATACAGGGGAAATAGCAGGGGTGGAAGCATCAGCCAGAGCATATGTGTCTTCCCATGTGCTCAGCTACGGCTGGACAGGGCACAAACCCAAGGCTGCAGCAAAAGCTGTTCCCCTGCTGTGTCACTAAACCCATCTCTGCTTTGCTGACACCAACAAGAGCCAGATGAAAACCCAGGGTTGGTAAAAGCCAAGACAGTTCAGTGGGGCTTAATACTTAAAGGAGAGGAGCACTCGGGAAAGTCTGTAGGGGCAGGAGCTCTCCCACAGCACCTCTATCAGGGCTTTGCTGGACCAAGCACAGAGTTGGTCTTCCAGAAAAGCCACTCTTGAAACTGTCCACACTCTTTCCAGCAAGAGTGGGCCATTCATAATTCTTCTCTCCTCTTCTGTCCCTTTAAAACCAGGTTTCCTTTAAGTCCTGTTATCACCTTAGCATGACATGCAAAAATTCATCAGTTTGTTCCAAATTCTACTGGTGCCTGCAAAAGACAGGGGAAGAAGAGCCAATGCATTAACTCCCTTGTTCTGAAGTCCTAACATAGGGCACTGCTTTTGAAAACAACCTGTAAACAGGGGAGAGCATTGTGCATCACAAAGACCTTGTTTGTCTCTTTTCCTTGTTTGTCACCTGCATATTCGCAGTCCCCTTCCCACTTGGATGTTGCTGATACCCAGAGAGCGCTTTGCATTTGTAGAATCTGGGTCATCAAAGGAGTCGAAGGTGCCTTTGGTCTCCTCATCACAGCTTCTGTTCCGGTACAAATAACAGTCAGTTATGCTTTATATTGGTACAGTGATAATTCTTATCAGGGAGGCTGTTAGTCTTTTCCAACATGAATATTCCTCCACGCCCTATTGGTATGAAATTTCTTTCTGTTACTGCATCTTTGCAAGCTCTCAGGCTTCATCAACAAGGTCACGTCATAGCATGGGGGGTGGTTCCCTCCTCACATCACAGGCCTCCCTCACAAGGCATCCCAAATGTTTGGGTTGGCCATTTCTCCTCCTCTGTGGGTGCTCTGTAGGCTCAGAGCGTGTTGGAGTAGGTTTGCCTAGAAGGTTCTGAGAGTCCTTGAGCTCAGACCATGGCAGGCTTTTGCATTTCTGGCTTGGCTTTATGCCTGTCACAGATTATGGAAACTCCTGGTCACCATGCACCAGTCCTAGTGGTCAGTTTAAGCATGTCTTTTCCTAAAAGACAGCTAGTCCAGTAAAGAAGATGCCTGGGTTCCTATCAGATGCCTATGAATAGGTTCTACTTCCAGTTAAGATGCCCAATGGCATCCTTCTTGTCCTCAGAGGTCTGAGAAGGGATTTTATAAGTCCACTGATGACAGGCTTCTTTTCAGCAGCAGATGGAGGCCAGTCAAGAAAACCCCAGAGCATCTCAGTGGCATTGGATGTCTATCTGTAGGCAACTGCACAAAGCTTTGGGGTGGAGTTCAGTTTACCCATTACATGTCTGTGATTTCAGTATCTCCATCCAAGGCAGGTGTTTTTGGCTCCTTTCATTGGTGGAGAGAAGTGGGCACCTTCCTGTGGTGGGAGTCCCCTGAGGCTATGGAGGAGTTGAGGCAGCCAGCTCAGAGACATCCCCACCGCTACCCTCCAGGCTTAGTCAGATTATACCCAAAACAGGGAATCCTCTTTGAGAATTCGTTCAGTTATTTATTTCCTAGCTGTTAAAAATATGAGCTTTATTTCAAATTCCTATTGCCTGCATAATTTCACATGGTTAAAATCAATTCATAGAAATTTTCTCCATCTTTTTCCTGTACCTTTTAACAAGCTTTTAAGCATTTAGTGCTCGCTGGTGTATCAAGATGGGTACAGCCATGGTACACTGCTGCAGGAACCATCCCAGCAGGCACTAAAAACCTCTGGGCNAGGAACCTTCATGCCATCCTAGCAGGCACTAAAAACCTCTGGACCAGCCCTCTCCTCAGCAAATTCACACCAACTTGTATTTTGGCCTGGCTCAGCACAGCTCCTGAAAGCCCAAGCAGTTTGAGCATTTTGCAGTTTTCTCTCTAAGGCATTGAATCCAGCCTCTAATGCAGCACATTCCGGAGCATAAATACATCCTCCTAGTTCTCCTTATCCTCGAACACATCCAGAGTCTCCCACCACTCTCCAAACCACATCCATAAGTCTTTCTTTCCAAATCAGCCTTTTCAATTCTCACCCACATTCATTCCACAATCTCAAAGCCTGTAGTAGAGCTCCACCTCAAAACTTCCGAAAAAGAAATATAATATGCCCTTCTTGTCTCCTATCATGAGAGTTATCTCAGCAGAGGAAGGTGATCAGTCTTACTCGTGTAAGAGTTGTATCTGCATTTTGGAGAGTTCTTCTGACTTTGTTTTACTTTCCTAGAATCACAGAATGGTCAGAGTTGGAAGGGACCTTCAAGATCATCCAGTTCCAACCCCCCTGCCATGGGCAGGGACACCTCCCACCACACCAGGTTGCTCCAAGCCCCATCCAGCCTGGCCTTGAGCCCCTCCAGGGATGGGGCAGCCACAGCTTCTCTGGGCAACCTGTTCCAGTGCCTCACCACCCTCACAGCAAAGAAGTTCTTCCTAAGATCTAATCTAAATCTCCTTTCTCAGAGAAACTTCAGTTCTCTGAAATCAGACCACTTTCTCTTTTCCGAGGCTACATCTTTTGATTTCACTTTCCAGCTTCACATTCCTTCTACGTCCCTTTTGGAAGATGCAGTTTAGGGGCAGAGGTTCTTATTCCAGTTTCCGAGGAAGTGGCTGCTTTTCAATAGATGATTATTTTTTTTTTTTGCATTGTGGGGCAGAGCAGAGAGATAAAGGCAGAGCCCATCCCTGCGACGGCCAGGCCTGTCGAAACGAAGCCAAACAGCGCTGAGCAGAGCAGGAGGCTCTTCTGCTTCCAAAAGGGTGCACCTTGTCTAATAGAGATATTTACCGAGGGGTGGGAAGGCAGGACTGAAACTCCTTGAACAGTTGCCAAGCCTACCATTCAGTTTGTCCCTCTGCCCCCCAGAAGAACAACAATAGAGCCTGTTGCTAGACAGTGTTGTGTGGCATGACAGCAAGCAACTCTAAATCCTCTTGCAGGCTGAGGGACACACTTAAGGGGGAGCATTTCCATTTTTTTTTTTACCAGCCTACATTAGCTGGGAAGGAATGGGACAGTCTGAGCTCTTGCTGGACAGGTAGAACCCCATCCAAAGCTCAGTGAAGACCGGGAAAACACTTGTCGTCCAGTAAGATGCGTAGAATTTACTGGGAGACCTGCAGTTCCTTTCAGGGTACAAAAATCTGATTACTGCTGTTTTTTTGGGAGATCTAGGTGCGATTCCTATTCCTTCTGGAGGGAGAATCCCCTTGTAGCCGTAGCAGTCTCTAGGCAAGTTTCCTTTAGAGTTACTGGTGAGAAATAGGACGCAACTCACCTGACGTATGTTAGGCATTTATTTTCAGAGGAGATGAATCACATCCCAGCTGTGCCAGTTTTCTCACCATGGCCTGCAAGAGGAGCTTGGATGACTCAACTCAGTCCCACAACGATATCTCCTTTTAAACAGATGAACCCAGCTTCTTTTTTTTTTTTTTTTTAATTTTCTTTGAATACAATCCTAGAGCTAGAAGCATCTAGGGGTTTCATAGAATCATAGACACATCATCATGTTCTATCAAGATGTAGAATACTGAAAGAGGACACTTCCATTGGAAGACCATTTTGAAAATCTTGGGAGGTGTTTCTTTACATCTTTTGTGAATGAATTACCTTAAAAACCCCATCACTTGAAGTCCTGGTGTTGCATCCCTCATATATGTAGAAGAGCTGAGCAAAAATCCCATCTCTCAGGAGGGTGTTTGAAGGGAATTCTTATGAAATACCAATTTCTTGTACATTCTTCTGTGGGAAGAGCAGATCTGATGCTAATCATAAAATAATTTGCATTACCAACCCAAACCAGGAGATCTGGGGTAATGGTTTTAAAATGGAAGAGGGGAGATTTAGACTAGATCTTAGGAAGAAATTCCTTGCTGTGAGGGTGGTGAGGCACTGGAACAGGCTGCCCAGAGAAGTTGTGGCTGCCCCATCCCTGGAGGGGTTCAAGGCCAGGCTGGATGGGGCTTGGAGCAACCTGGTGTGGTGGGAGGTGTCCCTGCCCATGGCAGGGGGGTTGGAACTCGATGATCTTTAAGCCCCCTTCCAGCTCTGACCATTCTATGGTCTGAGTACCTCATTTCATAATGCATACCATAAGAGTGATGCCTTTCATTGTGGCTTTGTAATGCTGGTGGAGAGCCACCCTGGAGGCCTGGGGAACAGTACCCTTTGAGGATGTCTATATGCTGGGAAGATGGACTAAAGGCGTTTTGAAGTGTGTGTTGAGACAGTCTTATTATTTTCTGGCAGTGAGGGGTTGAGACTCGGAAGCTCCATCCAGCCTAAGCCATTCACCAGCTGGCTTGAAGAAGGCGTGCTGATTTCTCTTCAAGGCTTTGATATGCTCTCATTTACAAATAGTGTAATACAAACAGAAAAAAAAAAATAATAAATAAAGCAGCAGCCTGATCTCCAGGGCCTGAAAGCTGCTTTGCTGTAGCGTTAGCAGGGGTGTGATTTGGTCACCATCTGGAAAGACTTGCTGGTGGAAGTGCTCAGACAACACAGTAAAAAGGCTAAGTGGAAAAGGATGGAAGAAGTGAAGTGCAAGGCTATTTAGACACATAATTCTTGCTTTATGCCTTAGACTTATTGACTGCATTGCTGCAACCCGATCAATCAACGGGTTTTATTGAGCTGCCCCTTGTCGGTGGATTGCAGTGACTGGTCCATGAATACCTTTAGCTCATTTTGAATGTGAGGAAAAGTGGATTAGCCCTGTTGCTTTTATTGAAGTGCTTATTTCTCCTCACGTGCCATAGGGAGAGCAGAAGTTAAGCAGGCCAAATTTAGCTGTCTAACTCTTAGGCACCTTAGGTTTGCTGAGACACATCGCGCTACGTGTTTGCCATAATAGGTGTAACAGCTTCTGCCATCATTAAATCATCTCATCCATCCTCATGTGCCCGAGGCTGGATTAAATATACCTAAATCAGAATTGTGAAGAAGTAATGGATATAAGAGGTAGTTAACACTGAGTCATTACTAACAAGAATATCAGCTGGATAAGGGAGGAGTGGCTGGATCACAGCCTTTTTCTAACAGGACAGGTCATGGATATTAGTGGATTGATTGCAAAACCTAAAAGTCACTCACAAGACTAAGGGCACAGTAGGGTTTTTTTTCCTGAAGGAGTGTAAGGTCCAGACAGATGAAGCAAACGACTGAGTTGAAAGGGAATAGATAAGACACATTAGCAGAAGATCGGGGATCAAACAGGGAAATGCTAATTCGGTGGCCACTGAGATCCTTGGTGCAACTTGCCCACAGGCATACGGGAAGTTTGTGATAGAAAAGAGTCCATCTGTCCTGCTGACATAAAGTGATGTCTCAGATTCTTGGTGAATGAAAGGGCTCAAGGGATGGTCACAGTACAAGGCAGCGTGTTGGTGGTACAGCCTTCTAACAGCTCCACTAACATGAGAAATCAGCTATCACTTTTACCATAAGAGTCTCCAAACTGTAGCACAGGAACTAACTGAGAGTTAAATAGTCCAGCATATATTTACAGCCACAGCCACAGTGGTGGTGTCTGCCGCTGCCAACTCGTGATGCTGGTACTCAGACAGAATAACCCAAGAAATTCTGTCCTGCCCACAAGCTCCAGAAATGGGGCAATGCTTATGAGGAAGAAATTCTTTACTGTGAAGGTGGTGAGACACTGGAACAGGTTGTCCAGAGAAGTCATAGATGCTCCATCCCTGGAAGCATTTTTGGCCAGGCTGGATGGGGCTTTGAGCGACCTGCTCTAGCGAGACTGGGCAGGGGGGTTGGAATGAGATAATCTTTAAGGTCCCTTCCAACCCAAACCACTCTGTGATTCTATAAACTTCTGTTTCTATGAATACAGGCTTTTGCTTGGATTCTTTCATACAAGAGCCCAGTTTTGTCCATCTCCGGACAATATTCAAGACCTTGCCTATCTAATGATTTGCAGACTCTGTAATAAACCAAAGGAAAGAGATAACTCAGGGGCTAAAACACATTCTACAGTTCTACGATTCTATGACATGAGATGTTTCATCATGTCCCTTTTTTGCTTCCACAAGCCTAAACAAATAGCTTGGTGATCTGGAGAGATGAGAATCAGAAAGCTGGAAAAAAAGGACAGTTTCCTACAGTCCCTGGCAGAGACAACTCACACACATCCTCGTTCGGTGCCCAGTGTGGAGTCACTGAGCAGAGCTGAAGGTACAGGAGGAAAAAATGCTGGAGTTATCCTTGACTCACTGTTTCAAGAAAAAAACAAAACAATCATTGGGGTGAGGATAATAGCCAGGGCAGCGGGATACACGTGAGTCAGTACGACAGAGACCATGAGGGAAGAGTTTAGGTTTGGTCTCTGTGCTGTAGAGGCGCACATGCTTACGCACCGCAGCCCTGCTGAGCAGGACTCGTCATACCCCATCTCTGAGCTGGACATCTCATCTGAGGTAGTCATCTGAGCTCCCTTTCCAGTCAATGAAGGAGGGCTGACACTTCCTCTCCGTGATTCATCAGATCTATCTTTGACGTCGATCTTCGGATGCAATAGTTCCCTCTGTAGCAGCTGATCTCTCTACATTGGTGGTCAAGAAGAAACAAGGTGACTAGTTGGATGTCTGACTTCTGGATGAACAAGGTCAAAATGCTTTAACTCCATCTTGACCAAATCTTTACATTCATTCTGCCCACAGCTGTGGGCAAGGAACAAACAAGGGATTTTTATTTCTGCAAAAGTCTGTCCTTTTTGGTTTTCTGGGATGACAGCTTACAAGGAAAAGCCTGATTCAAAAAAAAAAACAAAAAAAAAAAAACATGCTCTTGCAGAAACATGATTTGTCAAAGAAATAGTACTTGGACTGATTTTTGTAACCAGCCAAGTGGAGGTACCATGACAGAGACCGCCCTCAAAGTCAATCACAATTCTGAAATCACTGCAGCAAGAGTTGCCAGCTCATATTGTCTTCTCCTGAGCTTGAGATTTCCACTGTTCTGCTGACCTTGCTGATAAGATCTGTACAAATTCATTCACACACTTGTGCTGTCTGGTCCTCAAATTCCCAGACTATTTCTGTTACTGTGAATGAGGAAGGGTTTGGCTTATCTTAAATATCCTTGATCTTAAGGATGTCAGGAAAGATGCCTGGGATTTTCTTTGATGCCAGATGAATATGGTGGCATCAATATAATGGCAGGGTGAGAGAAGTGATGAGAACATCTCCCTCTAAACTGCCTACATTTCAGGTGTCTACATAGGTTTTACATTAAAGTTGTCTGGGTGCTAAGTTAGGCATGAACTTAGCTTTAGGCCCTCCTATGCTAAGTTAGTCTATTATTAATAACAGGATAGAATAGATGGAGACACCTCAGGTGTAATTTGTGTAATTTTCAGCCAGTGTTGGCCCCCTTCTCTGTCAAATTCAGGCCTTTCCAAAGTGTATTGAAAGTACAGACCTGTAACTGTAAGAGAGAGCTGGTGCAAAGGGACTGATGTCCTTCAGGGCATGTGCTTCGTGGCCCCAGAGAGGCTGACAGGCTGGGGGAGGGTGGGCAAGGAGGGGCTCATGGAAGGGTTCTCAGATACATTGCTCCTCTACTCCATCTCTTACAGCTGGTTTCTGCGTGAACCAAGGCTTCAGCAGCCCTGCTGCCTGTCCATTTGTCCCCCTAATGGCATTTGAACCCATTGCCCTAATGAGCTTCATTTGGCAGAAGTTCTCAAAGATATTGGACACCCACAAGTATCACAAGTGGGAAGTTAAGTAGAAGAGAGATGTGGCCAGTGAGGTCCCGGAGGGAGAGGCTACCATGTGTGTGCACAAGTGCATGTGAGTAAGCCTGCACACGTATGTGCGTGTGTACATGTGTGTCTGAAACGTTCCCTGGACATCAGAAATCCAGGCAGGAGGGCAGAGAAGTCAGTGCTCACGAGTTTCAGTGCCCACAGAATAATTTCTTGCTGTATTATTATTTTATTCTGTTTATCTTCTGGGGTTTTGTCCCCTCTTCCTTCTCATTTTGATGATGTGGTTTGTGGGAGAAAGGAGAACACGGAGGGTGCGGGTGATGGCACGAATCTCTTGATAGACACGTTGCATCGTGTCACTGAGGAAGAGATGAGGTGAATGAACCTTCTCATTTGGTTCAAGGAGGGCAGAGGGCTCCAGTTCTTGAAAGGTCCGTAGTTCCCAGGCTTGTCTTCTACACTAGGACAACACATACCACGTGTCCCTCAAGTGGGGGGGGCTCCTGCCAGCACGGCTGTGCCTTGCGGGCGTTTCGGTAGAGGGTCACAGGACAGAGCAAATGAGAGCAATGAAGGGTTTGTGGGAAAGACCAGCTTGTGTTTGGTGAGCACAGAAGAAGCACAACTGCAGGAATGAACCCCTTTTGCTGGTGGAGTGGTGTTAGCAGCTCCCAGCGATACCTAGAAAAGCCCATTTAAGGACTACTTTGAGGATTCTTTGGAGAAAAGAAGTACCTATTATGAAGGAAGGCAGTTATAGACACAAATAATACTTATGCCTAAGCATGAATAGGCATAGGCAGATACGTGGATATATCCCTCTCCTTATCTCCTCCAAAAACAAGTCAAACCCAAGGGAAATCTTCCCTTGACTTTAGCAGATTTTGGAGCAATCTCTTTTTCTTGTGTCTTAGAGGCTGAGCTCCTTTAGGTCTCGATCCTGCAAGTTGCTTCACACTTTGATTCCGGGCCAGGAAAGTGCTGCTTAACTTTGTGTTTATCCTCCAACATCTGGGCAGTTCTGTTCGTTTTCTGTGCACGGGCACCAAGCTGGGTCACCCAGGTTGAGATCAAGCCCGAGAGCAGGGGGAGCCTTTCCTGTGTTGGGCTGATACACAGCACATTATTATACATGCTATCAGGGACATACGGTAATAACGTATGTAAATCACAGGCATATCTCTCAGTCCCATCTCCTATCCCATTGCAGGAGAGGGAAAGAACCCAGTTAAGGCTTGTATATATCTGACAACATGCAGCAAAACTTGGCTAGGAGCTGGATGGGGTTTTTGGGGCATGCAAAGGCAGAATTACAGAACTTCTGTGTGTATCTTAATGGGCTTCAGCACTTGCAAAATCGGTCCATATACCACCTACCCTGATCTGCACCCAGGTCTCAGCTGTGATGAGCGTTGAAGAGCTTCTGTTCTGAGCTCCGGAGGTTTCTGGCTGAATCCCCAGTGTTGGCCAAGGCTCAATCGATGTGGATAATTGATTTGGTAGTTCTGTGGAGCAGCATAATCTGTTGGCTAGGGTGTGCTACTGAGGTTTGAGAAACTTGGGCTCAAAACCCTGCTTCAAATCAAGCAGAGGAAACTTATGAAGCTCATTTTCCCATACCATGGGTAAGTGCCCTAACCACTAAGTTGCTGACTACAAGCATAAAGGGGACATTGCGTCCTCTAACTTCACTTTGGGAATGGTCCCTTAGGGGATGGGCACATGAACAAATTACCACGAGGTAAGTTAGGGTGTGAACTAATAAGATGCCAGTTTTTCTGTGGTAACTGCCTGTGTGAATGCCCTTACCCTGCAATAAATACAAGATGGTTCATATATACCAGGGGGTAAGAACGTTCACATGGGTGTTCACATGGCTCACACCCTGGTTTGACTCCAAGTAACTTGGGCCCGTGCCTCTAACCTCAGTACCCTTGAGAATCCATCCTGAACAAAAATAAATAAAATCAAACTCTTCTGTTTAAAAAAAATAAAATAAAACACCCCCAAAACCTAAATCTGCCATTTCTAATTCTAATTATTTCAGGGTATTTTTGATATGCCAGAAACGATTTGCTGAGCTTGACTCCACTGCACTGTTCTGGCAGAGAATAGTTCCACTTGAGATCCTTCTGGCCAGCTTTAGCCAACACGGGCAGGTGGTCTACTGATGTCCCACCAGCTTTGCCTGCCTCGTAGTCAGAGACCTTCTGGGCACTGGTTTAATGGTAATATTTCCATTTTTCACAGCCGGCCCCTGAGCCACGAAGGGATTTAAACATGTGGAGATATGAAGTTAGGTTCATAAAAGACTATTTAGCCATTAGAGAAAAGGTGGTGTGGTTGTGAGATGAGCAACGCTTGCAGGTTGCCTTGAGGTCGCTGGGTGCTCTGTGCTTTTGCATACGATTCCCACAGGCCTGGGAAACGGCCACAAAGGAAAGCAGCAGCTCTGAGGAGAAGATCTTGATTTCATTTCTTGGCATACTGGTCTGGGAGCCTTCCAGGGTTGCAGAGATAGATGCCTTTGCCTAGGAGCAGGCTGAGCCTAACTGTACATGATCCCAAGTGATTGAACAAGGGAAAATGCCTTTAAAATGTTCCAGGAACTGTACTCAATGCTCCAGTCAAAAAAGTCCCACTCTCTTATGGGGTGGGACCTTGCCTCATGATGATCCCAAAGGCTGGCTGACTCAAGCTATCTTGAGGCACCTCCTTTTGAGTTAGGTTGGGAAGATTCAATTCATTCTTGAGGAAGCAGTCCACCAACTTGGGACAACTCTGTTTTGAAAACAAGGCTTTCTCAGAAAGTTTGAGGGCATCTTATGTTTCCAAGTTTCCTACTTGTATCTGTACTCCACTGGGTGACGGCGCGCTCCCCTAACAGACCTCTGGATGGAACACACTCCTTTACTTTTAGCCATGTAATGCTTAACTATCTGAGCTCATCATCTTACCTCCCTCTAGAAAGATGGGCATCTTCCGAAGGAGATTCATCCTTCCTGAGATAGGTATCTTTTTAGTGGATGTGATGAATCACTGTCTGGAGCTGCCCGTCTTTCTCCATCCACTCTAGAAACAGCTTAAACACTGTTTTTTAGACAGCTGAAGTTGAGAGCTATGACTGAGTGCCTGAACACCCAACCAACGTCATTGATGCGATGCCAGTTGGTGTCTGGGAGGTTTTTATCCCTATTTTAAGAGTGGCTGGTGAGAAGCATTAAGTGTTTGTCAGTTCCCTCACCTTTCTTGGTGATTTTGCCTGGAGATAAGAGGTAAAAGACCCAAAAGCTCTCTGATGCAAACAGCTCAACTCTTCCAATTTAAGCACATAAACACACTGAAGTAGATACTGCTTTGGAGAATTACTTCTTGAGAAAGAAAAAGCTTTTCCTTAAAAAAAATGAGAAGTGAATGGGAAGACAAATCTACTCCAAATACCAAAAAGGCCTCAGAAAGAAAATGAAAATGACCTCCCTTCCCAGGAAAAGTGAGTTCTATGGTCTGTCCTGAGGTAGAGGCAGAACCTACCTGTTCTTAGCTTTGGGGTGAACAACAGAATGTTAACCAGGCCAAAACCTAAAAGGCTCAGGAGGATTTTTCAAGGCAGTATTTANTTGTCCTGAGGTAGAGGCAGAACCTGCCTGTTCCAGAATGTTAACCAGGCCAAAACCCAAGAGGCTCAGGAGGATTTTTCAAGGCAGTATTTACAGTGATAATGCAAATATTCAAGATTGTCATAGTTAATGACAGCAAGTACTCAGGGGCTTTTATATCTGGGCTTAAGGTGACATCTGTCCATTGAAGACCAAGAATAAGATTCATGCAAGGAAACAACATTCCATAAATGTCCTGTGCAGGATGCTTTCTTCTGGAGTAGCTAGTTCTGGCCACTCTAGGAAAGGCCTCAGGTTTGCTAATTCACATTTTCCTATAGGACTGGAGCATTTTATCCTCCTGGTGTGCAAAGTGCTAACCGGTTTATGGTTGCAATAGGGACACCAAGACCTTTGTAGAGAAAATAGAAGCAATTTTTCATCACTGTACCCTTCAGAAGGCAGATGATGGTTTGTGGCTGGACAGTGGCCTGATTTAACTCGGACAATGTTTTGGAGAAACTTCAAGCTGAATTGCCAATGGTGTGTGCTGACCATCCTGAAAGGCGATTTAAAAACCTCTCCCTTTGAGCTCATTGCTGAATTTTGTGTGTTTAGGACAGAGTGACTTTCTCTTCTGAGGTCTTGACCTCTCTGTTATGAGGACAGAGGGGGCCTAGGTGACATCATTAACTGGATTCCTAACTTTTAGGTGGCTACGGAGAGATGAGATGAACTCTGTTCCAGGTAGCCAGCTTTGACGTGAGCATTGGTTTCTGCCATGAGCACGTGTGAGGTTTCAGTCCTGGTGAACGGAGAGGCTTTTTGCAAATCTGTTGAAGTCCTGCAACCTTGAGAACCTGTTTAAAGCTGAAGTGGTGTGAACTGGCAGAGCTCTATAGCCTAGAGGATGAGGACCGCAGCTGACAAATATCACACCAAGGGTATTACAGTGCAGAGATGAAACATGAGGTCATTGTGGCTGAGGAAGCTACAGAAGCTGCTTGCACAGTGTTATGGCTTGAGAAGGTTACTAGTACCTACACGTCTTTTCAAAGTCTAATTGTGCTAACACTGTAGCAACCCTGACTCCAGGGAAGTTTTTTTTAACCAAGCTATGAATCTCTGGAAGCTTCCTTCTCGCTATGCTTCAAACCTCTCCAGTGAGAAAGTCTCCAGACTGATTTCATAAGCGTAAACCTCAGCATTTCATTAGGCTTTTGTGGACGTGTGCTCAGATGAGGCAACCTGGAAACAGGGAGATTTCCTCTGAACATCCTGAGCAAATGAGAGACATCATTGCAACCAGCGTGGCTGTGCAGAGTGTGAGTCTGGTCCCCTTCAAAGTCCCATGGCATATTTTTTATTTTTCTTTTATTATCCCACTCTTAACATTATGGCAAAAGTGATAACAATGGAATTTCTCAGTCAATGTAAAGTTTTAGCTCTGCAAAATTTAGACAGAATTGTCCTCGTTTTTCTCTAATTGAAACATTCATCTACTTTCCTATAACTCCACAGTGTCTGAACCATTTTCACTTCACTTTCTTGCTCTTTGCATTGTGTTTTGCCTGGGTTTTAAGAAATCCTTGTATTTGTCGGTACAATGCAATCCACACATATGCATTATTTAAGAAGTCGGAGGGAATGGTGCAAGTAGAAAGCTCAGCTCCTCAACATAACACTGCTCCAGGTTTCCAGGGCTTTCTCATAAATACTAAAAGCTTGGTCGCAGAGGTGACTGGGGGCCCCCAGACAGATAAGTTTTAATTGGAAAATACTCTGTGTGCAACGGATTCAGTAAAGCCAGAATTAGCCCCATTGGACATTTTTATATGAAAAATCTACATGTATAATGTTCTCAGTCAGTGAACTGGGTCCCACCCTGAGAAACTTGAGCATTAGGTGACTGATATTTCAACCCGGTTGAAAGTAGGTCTCAGATGTAAGGCTCCAAAGGCTCATTTCTTAAGATGACAATGAGGACTTCACCACATTTTTCCCTATTCATCCAAACAACTTGTGTTGGACTGAAATGCATTTTTGGTAAGAGCTTTCTGTTGTGACCCTGAAACTGCTGAGAGGAAGGGAGAAGCCATCCTTTCTCTTGATGGACTTGGCCAGTTGGGGGTTCATCAACTTGACCCTGTTTCAGGGCTACCTCTGAGCTGAATGTGGCTGGTTTCAGTGAACAGACACATTTCATGGCTAGGTTGAAAATAATCCCTTATATAATCCACGTGTCTGGTTGGAGTTTGTCCGTTGCTGAGTAAGCTCTTTTGGAAGTGCCCTATAGACCACTGGAGGTCCAGGAAATGAGTGTTTTTGTGTTCTGTCCTCATCTTGCTAAAGTAAGCATGTCTCCCCTTATGTTGAGATTGCTGCTGAAGATGTCTATATTCTGCCTGGGCAGAAGACAAGATAGGTGGGATGAGGGGTGGGGGGAAAGGTCAGTGTCTCACTTAAAAGATGTCTTTTCTAACAGCAAAGAGATGGTGTTTCTGGCTTAAGGTCAGCTGGACTGTCACGGCACCTATTCGGACCTTTGGTGAACTTTATTTGTTGTTTCCTGGCTCAGAAGCAAGAGTACTATTAAGTTATTTATAATTTAGTTTATTGGTAAGAAAGAATGCATTTTAGTGTTTTCTATCAAGCAAGTTTGCTGATGATACCAAACCAGGAGGGCTGGCAGACACTTCAGAAGGCTGTGCCATCACCCAGTGTGACCTGGACAGGCTGGAGAGCTGGGCAGAGAAGAGCCTAATGAGGTTCAATAAGAGCAAGTGTAGGGTC
>VZRU01000999.1:35826-73213 GCA_013398155.1 Pedionomus torquatus
TGCAGCTGGGAAATTCAAGGGAGCATTCCCCTTCTCCCCGCCGAGATTTGACATGTGTGGACACAGACGAGGAGCAGGGTTTGCTTAGGCAAGGCACCAGTGCTGACTCCTGCTATTCTGCTAACTGCTCTTCATTTTTTACTTGCTGCTGCCTCTCATCCTACCTCATTCCTGGCCCCTTTTCTCTGTTTCATTCACCCCTTCACGTCCTGCCCGAGTGCAGACAATGCGCTTTCTACAGCAGGAATCAGCTCCTTGGAGACGTTTCTCCATCAAGCTCTAAACACAATGAGAGCCCTAATCTTAGACGCAGGTTCAAGGCATAATAGTAATAATTATTGTTATTATCATTATAATAACAATGATGGAAAGATTTAGAGAAAGCAGGAGGGAAAAAAAAAAATAATGTTGCTAACAGCAAGGGAAGATTATCCTGATCCTGGAAAGAGGTGTGTATCAGCAACTTCTATTCAGCAACTAGTTGTCTTCTTCCAGCGTGGGATGATACTAGAGTCTGGGAGCTCCAGTTGCATTCTGTGATGGTGCATATACTGGGAGGTTTATGAATGGGTGGGTGAAATTACAAAGAGGCGCAAGAAGCCCTTTTCCTAAAGGCAGGTGCACAAAAATTTGGGGAACATCTGTCCAGGTTCATCCACAGAGGGTGGCCCAGACCTTCGTAAGGCCAGAGGTCAACGCTTGGCCACTTCTGGGGTACGTAGTACGGGGTTAACAGCCAACGTGGGCTCGTAGGGCTTTCTCCCTCTCTCTTATTTCTTCTGAGCACACCAGATAAATAGCTGGAGGTGAAGGCCTGCACATTCTTTATGAAGCAAAACGTGCTGTCGGTGTAAGGAGGCGAATCTGTGGCCCGGGGCACCATGTGCAATGTAATGTGTCTCGAGTCCCTTGCACGGGCTTGTTTGAAATATGTGTCAATAACACCAGCAGCAGCAGCAGCTTGCTGCTCAGAAAGTAAAAGGAGGTTAGCGTGGTGGGGAGCTGAGGGGAAAGCAGCAGGGGGTGGAGGGGAGGTAGGTCCCCCGTCCTCCCCTACAAACCTCCTTAAGCAGTGCAAGCCTTCCCCTCCTCCCCACCACCAGCTCCCTCTTCGGTTGGTGAGAGCACCCTCGTTTAAAGCGCATACCCAGCAGAAGCTCTTCCAGGAGAGATCCAGCATATTTGCTTACAAACTCATTTTTTAGCAGGAGGAATATATTATCCCATGCAGGGGCTGGGTGAAGCCTCGAATTACTATTTTTAAGGAGGTAAACCAAAAACAGCTTAAAAAATCTGAGGGACTGACTGAGTGTCCTCCCCTTCTCGCCTATTCTAGATGGGATTCAGGTCTCACTGAATTCAGTGGAGTCCAAATTAGCACCTGCAAGGCCCAGATCTGAAAAGCCATATTCCTTTTGTAACAAGTCTTCCCACTGTGGTCCATGATTGCCACCGCTGCCACAAGCAGTTGGCTTCAGCAGTGCTAACAGCTCTTACTCATGAAGGTAATTAGCCATCAGGGGAACTGGGAGATTCCCCCTCTCTGGATATCTTTGGATCCAGACTGGGTACCTTTCTGAAGGAGGTGATTCAGTTGAACAAAAGCTGCTGGGTTTTTGCTCCAGGTGAATTTAGTGTCTGAAATGCAATGGCCAGTGGTCTACAGGAGAAGAGCTTGTCGGCAGCCTAGCTTGGGAAGTGTGTATGTTGATGAATCAGTAAGATTACAGTGCTGTTGAAGAGAAAGTCATAAGAAAGAAGCTAATTTTCTTGAAGAATGTAGAATCATAGAATGGTTAGAGTTGGAAGGGACCTTCAAGATCATCCAGTTCCAACCCCCTGCCATGGGCAGGGACACCTCCCACCACACCAGGTTGCTCCAAGCCCCATCCAGCCTGGCCTTGAGCACCTCCAGGGATGGGGCAGCCACAGCTTCTCTGGGCAAACTCTTCCAGTGCCTCACCACCCTCAAAAGAAAGATTTTTTTTCCTAATATCCAACGTAAATCTCTCCTCTTCCAGTTTAAAACCATTACCCCTTGTCCTATCACTCCACTCCCTGACCAAGAGTCCCTCTCCAGCTCTCCTGGAGCTCCCTTCAGATCCTGGAAGGCTGCTCTAAGGTCTCCCCAGAGCTTTCTCTTCTCCAGGCTGAACAGCCCCAGCTCTCTCAGCCTGTCCTCATAGCAGAGGTGCTCCATCCCTCTAATCATCTTTGTGGCCCTCCACTGGATTCATTCCAACAATTCTATGTCCTCTGTAAGCAGAATCCCTAGACTTTTGGGACTGTCTCTTACTGGTTCCCCTGTCCCAGCTGCACAAACCTATCTCGCAAGGGGGCAAACAAAGAGAAAGGTCCTGAATCTTCAGCTCAGAATTTCTTGGCTCAGTGTGAGTCTCCTGCCCTCGTTTAGGCTGCTTTGGGAATTATTGGGTTTGGGTTTCTGTTCCTGGATTTGTTATACGTCCCATGGAGGGAGCTCCTACCCCAGGGCAACAGCCTTTCTCCTCTCAGCAAGCCTCTCTGGAGCTCCTCCAGAACCAGGTCTTTGTTTGGCCAACAGAGGTGAATGCAAACCTCCTGTTTATCACCTGACTATGTGATCCTGAGTTGCAGGTGGGATTCATCTCACAAAACATCTGCAATGTCAGTAAGTCCCACCCAAGGTATAACTTTTATAACCAATGAAGTCCAACACCTGACTTTGCCTTGAAACAGCTATCTAAACTAAGCCAAACTACCTGTGTCCTAATTTTGCCCTTTTCTTTCCATTGGACATATGGGATATATAGGATGGCTAGCTCAGGTCTGTGCTATAGCTTTCTATAGGGTATTGAGCTGAATCCCACGCAGCTGAGCGGGACACACCAAGACACCCAGTTCTGCTGAATGCTCCTGGTGGTACCCAAAACACTCGAGTGGGGCTACCAGATACGTCCTAGAGAAAAAGGCTTGTGCCTTTTTTGAGTGGCAGCTGGCAGCCAGGGAGGATCCTCAAGCGTAGCTGGAAGGGTGTGACATGCCCGTGTGCAGTCAACCAAACTATCCCTCCCATGTCTTGAAATACCTCCCCAGGTTTTGAAAATTTGACCCACCTGGTTCTAAGCTTCTTATTTCCAAATATTATTAAGCAGTATTAGTAGGAAAAAAAAAAAAAAAAAAGATGTAAGAAAGAGTTCCTTGAGGGCACTCGGTGTTTCTGATCAATGCTTGGATGCACTAGAGCAGAGAAATTGTAAATCGTGCCTCCACAGACAAGGATGTGTCAATAGGTGTGTCTCTGCGTGGGTAGGAAGGGAACAGAAGGCAGAAAACATCTGATGGTGGCATCAAGGATAAACATGTTCTTGTGTTCATGGTTTTGTTTCCATTGCGATTTCCAGTCTTGCAGATAAGGAATAGACTGTTCCTTCCAAAGAAAGCTTCCTCTTTGCCCTCCTAGGTGGTTCTAAATGAGCTAGTGTCCCGTAGATGAAGGGCTTAGAGTCCTTTAAAACCCTGGCATCTTTGTGCTGTTGGATCTCCAGGTGTTTCAATAGCTGATACTTTCTTCTTCCTGCTCATCTCTAATCCTCAATGAAAATTGCATAGAATCACATAATACTTTGGGTCGGAAGGCACCTTTAAAAGCCACCTGGTCTAAACACCTGCTATGAGCTGGGGCATCTTCAACTAAACCAGCTTGCATCTTCAACTAGAGCCCCCTCCAACCTGACCTTGACTTTTTCCAGGGATGGGGCAAAAATTATGAACTTTGTGAAACTGAGTTCCAGTAATTAATTAGTTGGGTGTTGTAGTAAAACCCAGAGTTGTGCAGAGCCCTCTAAGACAGTAGTTGTAACATCTGAACACCACTTAATATTTTGTTCCTGTAAAAATCCTTGGAAACTGAACTTCCTCTTTTCCAGACATTATGGACAGTTGGAAATGTCTTTATTTATTAATCAAAAGAAGTTTCTTAAGTTCTGAGCGATTGATTCAGTTAAATATTTTGGGTCAGTCAAAATATCTCCTTCACATTTCTACTTTTCACTGTTCTGAAGAATGCAGGAGTGAAAAAATACAGAGAGAGTGAAAAATTAGAGCTAAAAGTTATTTCAATGTGGAAAATAGGCTACTTGTTTGGCAACAAGACATTTCTGTCTTTCTAAAGTAAAAAAAACCAAATACCTTAGCAAGGTAAACCCAATAACAGCACAGGTTCAGTGTTCTGTGTGTTCTTTGTTGACCATGGAAAAAAATTGAGAAAGTCAAAAAAAAAAAAAACAGTTTTTTTGGGGGGCTTAGGCCTTTGAGGCTTTCTGCACAATCCCATCTGGAGCTTAAGGTTTTGATTCAATACTAAACTTTCTAAAACTTATTAATACTAATAAATACAGACTTTCTGTCTCTTTCCCTCCTACAATAGACATCCCTGGGTGTTTAGGGTTTACCAGCATGGGAAAGGCAAAAACTGGAGAATGAACAAGTCCAGTTGATTGCTCCTGTAGCTCTTTGGAGACAGAGCTGCTTCTCTTACAGAAATGAGAGCAGCTTTTCTAGCCTTCTCTTTTCACGTGGTCTCTGTGGCTCCTCAGGCTCCTTAGACCCAAGTAAAGGCCATGAATTCTCCATGGGCTGATTTGATTTTTCTCTGGTGGATCTTCCTTCCCACAGCCTCCCGTTGTCACTGATCAGATCGCCGGTGAAACCCAATTATGAACATTGCCCAATCCCCCAAATACATTGGTGCATCGGTTCTGCAGGTAAACGAGGAGAAATCCAAGCTGGAAGGAATCCGAGTGACCCTGCAGCTTTATTATTATCATTATGAAGAAGAGGGCTCGTCTCTGGTTTCTAAAGTAAACACAGGAGGTATCTTGGCAGAGGAACGTGCAGCAGAACGCTGGGATTGCTTTCCCAAATTCTTGGCCGCTTCCCTCGCTGCATGTCAAAGCTGGTATCTTTGCCTAATAGTGATCACCCCTCCGCGAGCTGATCGCTATCTGGCAGCCCGTCTGCATTTCCCCAGCCGCTTGCAGAAAGAAATCATTAAGGCTCCGATGCTGTGCAGAGAGGTCTGCAGGTGCGGCTCCTGGCTGCTGCCACCCTCTGAGAGTCCTCCTGCAGGAGTCCCCTTATCCCAAGGGTCATTTACCTTCACCAGTTAGGAAAAAGAGCCCACTGGCTCTTCACCCAGCATCTTATTTCATTTTCTAAGGCAGACATTTGGGGCTAATTTCTCCTCTTCCAAGGAAAACTCCCTACCCACTTTCTTTCCTCCAAGTCCTACCCCTCCTACACGCTTCCTCTCTCTCTCCTGAGTTTCTTCCCCGTTCATCAACCTGACCACCACCAGCCTTTTCCAGGCCAGGCACTGAGTCACCAATCACGCTGAGAAGCTCCTAGGCTGGAGAACAGTTACGTTTTTTTCTGAGGAACATCAAGGCACCGCATCTGCTGAGTCACTTGAAGAAGAAGCGCTTCAACCCACAGCTCCTGGTGAGCAAACACCAAACTCCAGCACGTTTAGGGAGAGGAGCCCGGAGAAGAAAGCTCGATCCTTCTCTACATGGTCTGGTGATGCACCGCACGTGGCGCTGTAGTTGTCCAACCATGTTGTAAGAAATCAGACTGGGTCCATTGCTTGGTTACTCAAAAGACAGGAAGAGCTTTCCACCTAAATCCCCTTTTTCTGACTAGGAGATCAGGAGAACCTTGGAGTGGGTGGCCTGTTGTTTAAGATTTTACAGAAGACAGCTGAGAAAAGCCAACTGGTTGTGAATAGATTCACATTATATATATATATACACATATATACATATATGTAGGGCTTCTCACCTCAAAAGCAGATTATAAAAGATTAACTTAATGTTAGGCAATTGCCATAGACATAAGAAATTGAAAGATTTTCCTTAGCAATCCAAGAAAATTAAGCTGCCTTATGGCTGGAACATCCCTGCCTGTTCCATTCACACCAGAATAAATGCTGGGCAGAAGGTAGACCCAATACAACCATTTCAGTAGCTAGGAGGTATCTGCACACAATGGTAAAAGTCCCTGCTGTAAAGCACATTAAATCTTTATCTTCTTCCTCTGCATCAGGTTTTATTGCTGTTCTTAATTCTTTCTGTTGTGAGGGATGATCTTGGAGGGAGAATTTTTCGCTCTCTCGAAGTGGATACAAATGCCAGGACATACACTGGCATTTTTCCTGTACCTTTGAGCGACTCATCAGTCTGTGCCTCCTTAATTTTACTGAGATCTAGCTGAAACATGTCAAGGAGCCATGAGGATTTTTTCCCATGCAAAGTAGTTTCTTTGCAAAAAAAAAAAAAAAAATCCAGTTGTTCTGTTGCAGCAGAAATTACTGTTTCATTTAAAAAAAAAAAAATAGTTTTATAAGCAGCAAAAAAAAAGTCTGAGCTTTCGTCTCATGGCAGTCCTGCAAGGATTGAGCTCTAAATAGGTGTTGACTTCCCTTTGGGTTGGGGTGCTCCTCGTGGACTTCCTCCACGAATTCTCTATCGTCAGGTCACCTTTTGCTGCAGCCTTTCCAAAACAGATGGAAGTAGAAATTAAGGAGGTCTCTGCCCTCTGCTCCTTTCCTTTTTCTTCTGAAAAGAAAAATATAAACCTGAAAATCTTTGATGCATTTTTGGAGGAAATTTTTCCTTCCCTGAACAACTTTCATGTCTCTTTCCCATGTCTCGGTCCTCTCTTCGGACCGAGATCCAGAAAAATATTCTCCTTAATCCTAAAGCCACCCTTTGTAGAGAAATGGTCCTCAAAGGTGTACAATGGATCCCTATCTAGGTGTGACTTTGGACTGATTGGTTTGGCATTGGTCGGTCCTTCAGGCTTTCAGAGGGATTGAATGCAATGAGTCTTGTGACATTTCAGACCAAAGGAGGAGCAGATTCTGTGAGGAACAGATGATATGAAAGGAAATGCAACCATAATTTATTGCAAAGTAATTAAATGGGATTTTGATGGATAGTGCAACTAGATGAAAAGCTCTTTCAGGTTTAGGATACTTTTTTTTATTTTCAGTTCAGTAGTTCAAATTGGAAGCATCTTTTTCACGGTTGAAAAATCAACCATTTGGTCAGAGATTCTTCTTTTTATCCACAGAAACCAAAATCTTTCACTACAGTTTTGAGGTTCTGAGTATTTTAAGAGAAACGATTCTTAGGCAAAGTAGAATTGTATGCAAAACAACCCTCTATAAAACCGTATTTTTGCAACCCTCAGGAAAACCAAACTTATTCTCAGTCCTTGACAAATGTGGAAAACTAGACAGATATGTGAAAAATACTGAGAAGATTTCAGGACAGGGGTATATATATGTACTTATATATATATGTGTACTTTTTTTACTTTATAAGAAAGAGATTTATGGAAAAATGTTGTGCCCAGTCCAAACAGCTAGTTTCTAGTAGAGATAAACTAGTGCAGGAGCTTGCTCACCCTCAGATGATCAGGGTTTGGACCCAGTGGCAATAAGAAAGGGCAAAATTCCTGATGCGACTGGCGCTGTGCTCTGGGTCTGAAGAGGAAACAGTCCCTGGGAGTGCTCAATCTAATCCTCTAATTGGGTATCGATAATTAAAGGTAAAAAAGAAAAAAGCACACACAAGTGTAACAGAAATTTCCTTACTGACTGGCTCAGTGCAATAAAAGTCCTTAAACACACGCTCACTTTTAAATATGTGCTGAAGTCCTATTGCTTAGTGGTAACTTCAAGCACAGCTTCTAACTCCAGGCTTCCTGCATTTTCCTTAACAGTGTTTTATGGCCAGAACGAAAAGTAGCTGTAGGATTCCTGAGAGGGAGAAGGGAAAAAGAAAAAAAAGAGAGAGAGAGAGAAAAAAAGAGTGCAAAAGGAAGGAAAAACAAAGAGGAGGAAACTTTATGGCTCCGTAAACAGCTGTAAGCAATGTCTCTGGTCGGGTCAGACCGGTCTGAGTTGACAAGGCAGTGTCTCCAATTATATAGCATGCTGTAGCCTGTAAAAATGAAATCAATTTGTTATTTTTCTGGGAGAACATTATAGCGTGAGTTCACACATTTGGTGAGCTTGATGACTCAGTGAAAGCCAAAGAAGGAACTCGCAGACGTGTGTGTGTGTGTGAGGGTATATGTATTTAGCGTCACCCAATGTATAGTCAAAATGCATTCTTGGAGGAAAGGGTGAGAAACGTCAGGAACTTGCTGCGTTCGAACAGTGGGCAGTGAAAATCGTGGTGTTCCTCCTGGGTTACCTGAGCACCACGGTGACGGAGCTTTCCATCCATGGTTCTCATTTCCAAATTGGCTTCATCACTAAGGAGTTTCAGGATAAAATTCCCCCAAGCACTTAAGCACTTAAGCAATTTAGAAGTCCAAATCCAATCTTCGCGAGGATCTGAGGTCTTTGAGCCCGGTCCTCCAAGGTATTTAGCACTGACATAGCCCAGAACAGACCTCAATTCAGGGGGATGAGCGTTAATGAGAGGTTTGAAACCACAATATGTAATTTATATTGCTGATCATTTAAAAAAGGTTCAAGCTGGGATGCTTTGGGGGTGGGGGGAGGACTAGGAGGGTTAAGACAAGCCGCACTTCTAATTATTATTGAAATTCATAGTAGGAGTCTAAATATCTTTAAATACTGTAGGCATTTTTCGTTGCTCAATACGTTGCCTTCTCTCTTCGCTCCGTTCCCTTAATTTAGCACACCTGACCCAGAAAATCTGATCTAGTTTCATCTAAGCCTTGGTTCCAATGCCCAAGGTATCTAAGCGTTTTTACTGGGTAGGAAGAGGCGGGTTCTCGCGCGGGCCAGCCAGCCGTTGCGTGGCAAACACCCCTACATGCATATTTTCCATTTGTCATGAAACCCTGATGGGGGTTAGGCTGGGAGAAGTCAGAAGTAAAGCAGCAAAGGTGTTTACATGAAACTTCAAATTACTCTTCTTTCATTTGCAAGTAACTGTTGTTCCTTGTCCCAGGTAAATTTATCCATCAGCAATATCATTAGATGAGTTCATTATAACCACGAGATTTACAGCTCTCATAAACTGCCGTGTAGGTGGCAGATTAAAATGTTAAGGCTTATACATCTCTAATACCCTGTACTACCATCCTGGCAAACCTTATAAGATAAATGGAGCTGGATGGAGGCAGATCTCAGCAAGGAGACCTCCAGGGAGAAGCCCCAGATATAGGATGTGGTATGGAAATAACATCAGGGTCACCACGTCCCGGAGCCAGGCTTGAAAACGTGGTTTGAGGGGCCATTATTCTGCTGGATGGGTTGTTTTTCAGATGACATGTGTAACAGAAGCGTTAATTGCCCGGGGTAATTAAAGAGTTCCTGAGACTTTCTGCAAGGAACCGGATCGTTAATACTCATATTCTCTCCTCTTCTGTTCTGTCCTGTAGATCCTAAGGGAAGACAAAGTCAAAGAAACATCTCTTGCACTTAGAGTGGAAGGTGCTGAGTGTTGTGGTGTGCCTTAGTTCCTGTGGGAATTCACTGTCCCAGCCAAACCTCAGTGCAGATAATTGCACTCTGCTTTCTTAGCTTCCACTCAAAGCTGCCATTGAGTATGTTATTTTCCAAATCCAGACCCAAAGTACTATTGGATGTTATAAATAAGCTGCCACGGTCCACATGAGAGAGAACTTCTGTCTGTCTCTCAGCAAAGACTTTTCTCAGTGTCCTCTTAGCAGCCCTCTGAGGTTCAGCTAAGATGGTTGAGATTCCTGGTGCCTACCTTTAGCTTGCTAAAAACAAGGTGTCTAGTTTACACTCGTGATTTTTCCACAGCCAGTGCCGCCTCCCAAGCATCTCCAGTGTGATTCAGCCCACCTATCTGAGGCACCTATCTTAGGATGGGCTGAATTGCCCTCTGGAGATGCTGATCTTGCTCCACGGACTCTGGTAGACAGCTAACTTGGCTGAGATGCCTAACTTTTAAATGGTCAAAGTCGGGTGAGATGAGTCCCACGCTTAGAGATCCTCTGATGAAAGGGGTTAGAGAAACACAATGGTGCATCATCATCACCACCATTATTATTAATGCAGGGCAAGGGTAAGGGAATTATCCATGGCAGAAAAGTTACCTCCATGCCTGTATGTTTGCAGGATCGGACCCAGCCACAAAATTATGTACATACTTTATGGGCTGGAAGAGAGAAATAACTTAAATATAGCTCTCCACTTTAGGATGAAAGAAGAGATACCTGACAAGAGGAGTGGAAAGAACAGTTAATCCAGTAGGTTTCAGTCTACTTTTTTTTTTTTTTTCTCTAGACTGCAAGAAAAAAAATCTGGCAGGACAGATACCTTCACAATGAATTTGATCTGTCTCACAAGGGGCTTAGAACTCTTAGTTCTCTTTATGAATCTTTTAGGAGGTGCTGTCGATAGCCAGATGCTCGGAGACCAAAAGCTGAAGACTTTCCACTGCAATCGATGTGATGAAAACTCTTAGTGTCTGAACTCGTATTAAAATATGTCACTTCTCTAACTAGGCTGCTTAGGCCAAGCCTTGATTATTTTGGGGCAATACACAACCAAAAAAACTCTCAAACAAAAAAAACCCCAACACTTTTCATGATGAGCAGTTTCTTTATTCATGTCTTGTAGAGCTAAACCTACTGCTTTGCGGATCTCTGGTAAGATGGCTTCAAATTTTCAGCTAAAACTTTAATTAAAAATTACATTATTGTCCATATGTTGTAATTGCTTGGGTTTGGGGAAATATTATGTCATAGAAGAGAAGTGCTTCTATCCAGGAGGGACATCAGCAGAAGGGTTTCTTTCCCTATTTAAAATGATGGGGTTTGGCAGGTTCCGTTTCCTTTTTTTCCATTCTGAAATTTCTGCAGGTTTCATTTTCGTTTTCTTAGGAAAACAGAAAACAAAATCACAACATATGCTAGAACATCAGTGGGTTTTCCGTGAAAAATAATGTCATTACATGAATGCAGATTTTTTTCTACCTCTCTTTCTGCCTGGCCTCTGGGCTGGTGTTTCAACTCTACTGAAGACTTTCATGGAGACTGGGAACTGAGGTATGCTAGAGGAGTGTAACAGAAGACCCAGCAGGCTCAATTGCACCAGGGTTCTGGTGTATCCTTCCCACCTTCCAGTTGCCCATGTTAGGTGGGCACCATAGCTCTGTTGCCAGCCCTGTGTGGTGAGGATTTGTGGGAAATGAATCAAGGCTGACTTACAGATCCTGTCCTGTAAGTCTCTTGAACTTTCAGCTGCCATTGGCCACTCACAAGTGTCTCCATTTTTTTGAAACTTCACAGCCTCCTAGTAGCTCAGTTCTCCCCAAATGTGTCTTCAAGCATCCTCAGGTGCATGAAGGTCATGCTGTTCAACCTTAGCAGCCCATGGACAGTTATGGGTAAAGCATCAGAGAGGGCCTAACTCTGATGCTGTAGAATGGAGTAAGGGCTGTCCACTCATCACTCACAAGAAGCTTGCCTGTGAGCCTTTCTGGCCTAGGATGCAGAGATGTGAGACAACCCTTGCTTGGTTTTCCTTATAGCCTGACAGGTCCCACGAAGACTTCCCCAGCCACCTTCTTCATTTCCCTATTTTAGTGCCATAATACCAAGGCTGTGTCTTCTGAGCGTGTATCTTTTTTAGACTGGCAGCTCTCCACTACTTTGTCCCCTTCTTCATAGTGTGGCTGAGATGCATCTTCAAAGAGTTAGATGTGGCACCATCAAGAGGCAGAGAAAATGAGTGAGAAAGGAAAAGGGAATGAGGTCAGCCTCTGGAGATCTAAAGAGATTATGAGAAAACATCTGGAGGAGGTGTGGCACCCTCCCGTTAGAGGATCCCATGCTAAGGGAGCAACATTAAAGAAAACCTAGACATATGCAAGTGAACATAAATCCCCTCTGTTATAAGCAGATGGACATCCTTTGACTTAACTTCTGCAGCAGGACTGGCTGCCACCTTGCATCTGGGTAAGGCAAAGGGAGCCAAATCACTGCTGTTCTCAATATGCAGTGGGGACTTAAGTGTTCTCTGGGTCTTATCCTGGGTCAATAGACAAGTTACAGTCTCGCTGTGCAACATGAGCAAATGCAGTTAGTTTACCCATGTCAGGGACCCCAGAAGGACATCTGCTGAGGAAGTCCTCAACTGCACTTGGAGCCAACAAAAGGCCTCTCCAAGGTGAATGGCAAAATAGAGTTCCTATAGAGTTCAAGAATAACAGAGTTCAGGAAGAAGCAAGTAGATGTACGCGCCTCTACATGCTGCTACTGATGTGTCAAGGACTTTTGACAGCCATACTGAGAAGGCAGGGACCTTGAAAAGTCAGTAGAGTGGTGCTGTACAGCAAGGTCATCCAGAACTGAAGCCTTCTTTTTTTCCTGAGAAAGCTATGAGCATATATTTCCTGCATATTTCTTCCTCATGAACTGGCTGGTGTGTCCATTCCAAGAGGGAGGGTACCTGCAATTTATTAAGAAGGTGGCCAGGTACTTATTTACAACAGCTCTGCTGAAGGAGCAGATAGACTGAGATAAGGGAAATGAAGAGCTCTCTAGGTGTGTTGGCACAGAAAAATTCTTACTGAAGGTTGAATTAAACACTTCAGGGCATGCAAGGCTTAAAGATAAGCCAAGAACTTTGGCTATGGACACACAGAACAGTGTTTTCATGCCTCCTCCTGAGCTAATGGGAAGGAAAAGCTCGTTGGCTTGAAAAGAACAGCTCTTTGACCCTTTGCCTTGCCTCGGACTTGAGCTGTACCTCTTTGGGGGATGAGTGTTTTTTGTAAATCTGAGTGCTTCACAAATTTTTCAGTGAAAAAAAACAAAAACAAAAAACCCCCACAAAACCAAGAGGTTAGTGTCAATGCATCCAGGAAGTGTTGGTGCTCAAGAAATTTGAAGATGATGCCTGATCAGGCCACAACAGACGACACTTGGCCAATTCCTCGGCACCACCCTTTCCAAATCACCCACGTGCAGAAGGTAGCTTAGAAGCAGGTCACAGGAGAGTGGAAAAATGCAAAAGACAGGTTTAATTATTGGAAACAGTGAGAAAAATGAATGATCAGAGCTATTAGTGAGTTGAGTAACACTGGAATGAGATTCTGATCTTTATAGACTTTCTCAATGTTTTATGAAGGCTTTGGTTGTTGGGTTGTTGTTGCTTTTTTAGAGGGAGGGGAAGGTTGGAAGGTTCATAAGGATCGTATCTCATGATCAATAAAAATGACAGGAAGCTGAAAGAACTTAGTTCTCCAAAAGATAAATTGACTTGAGAGAGAGGGAGAAAGCGTTTACACCTGTAAGCTGAAAGAGATGTGGAGACCAAAAGAGGGTGCTCTGATAGGGGTTATCACTCCAGAGCCTGCAAGTGAGCTAGGAAGAGAACTCTGCTTAGATGTTTAACAGCAGAGGCACTGTTCATGAAGCGTTATTTTGAGATTCCACCCTGTATCTTCAGCAGAAAGTCAAGCGACTACACAGTCCTCCATGAAATGCCAGATTTGCATTGCACTGTCTCAGTGCCCGATGACGCCTTGAGAACAAGACTCTTGCTGGAGATTGTCTTTTGCAGATTAAGCTTCCCAGACTGTAACACAGATCAAAGCAAGGTGTGACTGTTTCCCTTCTGTATTGAGAAGGGAGCAGTATGGAAAGCAATTAGAAGTATTTCTACATGGTTTTATTTTTTTCTTATCTCAGATGATCTTCCCAGCAACGGAAACGAATAGTTGAGGGCACCAACCTCTTCCTACGAGTGGTGTTTCCACTCTACCACTGTAGTAACCACCAAAAAACACAGAGACAGGCATGAGTTTGCCTGCTTGCAGAAACTAAACTTTGTGAGACTAGAATCCTAAAGCTTCATCCATGTCCAATCGAAATAGCTCAAGAAAGTCCTCCTGGCTTCACAACATGATGGATGGAACCTATAGAAGGTTGTTCTTATCTCAGTGGATACTTTGTCTTTGGTGGGAACTGGATAGGGCACTTTTGAAAGCTTTGGGAAGGACAACAGTAACTCTGGTTGGTGTGGGAACAAGGTCTACAGATGTTTCCACCAAAGTTAACTTTAGATACTGGAAAGTGTCCGCATCCTGGACTCCCTGTGTAGTCAATGGCTGAGCTATTCTCTGAGGGATGATTCGGAGCAATTAAGTTTGTGCTCTTCTCTGGAGGCTTCCATGAAGGCATCTGCCTCTCTCTGTTGTTCACAGAGATAGGATCATGCAGCTCCTGAGCCTAAAGCTGGCATTTGTGAGTACCTCCTAGCTCCCAGCCCTCAGGAGGCTGAATGGGTTGAGATTTAGGATGTGGCACCCTAAGACTCTGCATTCTCAAAAACGCCACAGAGGCATCACCCTCAAGTCCTCTGAAGCCCGAGACAGTGTTTTAGAAGGTGCCTTTAGCCCAGAGATTGTGATCCAGTGTTTTATAACTTAACAATGAAACAGAAGTATACACAGTGCAAAGTGCAAACACCCTTTGGCTTGGCATGGGCTCCCCTTCACAGGTGCTTTTCTGCCACTATTGTTCCCGGAATTAATCTAAAGCTTAAGAAAACCCACATCAAGCCACTTAGATAGGGAAAACAAGTTAACTGGGTCCTTTCCTTGGACTTCTCCTGTGGGTTCCTGCAGGCTCCTGCAGGAACTTGCCTCCTTCTTGCAGCTGAGCTCTTGGCATGGACTTAGACACAGCACTCAACTTTCCTGGGTGGGACTTTTTCAAGGAACCTAGCCATCCCAATTGGTAGGTATCATGGCATGATTCACCTGGAGAATTTTACAGGGCAGACATATCCTACTCAACCAGTCACCCAGGCTGTCTTGATAGTCTAGCCAATACAGTCAATGGAGGCAAGGCCATGATTCACCTCATCCCAAAGCAGACATCTAAAATAAGGCAGATGAATCGTGCCCTAGAAGTGCCTGTTTCTCTCCACTGACTGATTACAAAAACAGGCTGGGGTGAGTAGATCAGCTGGAGATGTCCATGTTGCAGACATCAGAAGGTAGGTGAGACGAACATGTTTCCTAGTTGATGTGAGCTGCCTACCATCCTTTTTTAATGTAATGGAAGAGCAGAGGAACTTCTGGAGGGCAGTTCATGCTACTTGTCTCATACTCCCTCCCTGGGGTAGGATGAATTGTCCTCTAATGTTAGGTGAGATCAATCTTCTAAAGTTCTTCTTAAGTTTAGGAGATCAGTTGAAACCTCCTTGCTTTGCCAGATACCTTCTATCTTGCCCATCTAAAGTTCATCTACTGGACAATGTCTTGGAGGGCACTGTCTTGGCTGAGGTGATTATCTTGGTGCTAGACTCCTAGATAGCACCATTTGGGATCCAGAAATGATTGTTCCTATGTCTCATCTCCCTAGAAAAGACGGATTTGTAAAGCTAAGTCCACACATGCTTAGCAAAGCCACTGAGTTCAGCTTAAAATCGCCTGGTACCTGACCTCCTGGTGTCCATCTCCTTTTTATTCCTGTCCTATCTTGACCAGATGCCCCACCAGGGAGCAAATTGACTGCAAGTACCCTCCTCCCATAAAAAAGAACAGGCATCTTTTTTCTATCCTAGCCTAGAAAAGCTCTAAAAGCTCTAAAGTCAAGCTAACTTTCTCGTGAACTCCAGCAATGATAGAATTCTTATACTTTTTTTCCCTTTTGTCAGAGTAGAAGATAATGAAGGCATAATCTCCAAGTGCCCTGTTGATAATTCAACCACACCAGGCTGTTCCCAAATGAAAACCACATAGAAAAATGAATGTAAACAGAAATACACACTGCCCAGGCAGGTTTCTGTTTGTCACTAATTCTGAGAACAAAAGCCAATCAAGAGATTTAATTAGAAGAAAAGGAAATTACACGCTAAAAATCCCTTCAGTTTTAGTAATCAAGGTTATTATTAGAAGCACCAGTGAAATAACTTTAAAAATCTATCTAATTAGCTACATATCTGCTGATCTCTCTGCATAGCTGACTTGTTTGTCTCTAAGGCTTCAACCAACCTATTGGTTCATGGACACTCCTTTCACCAGACTGGCTGAACACAGGATTTACACTCAAGTTTTGTTGATGTGGGTTGGTTGGGGTTGTTTGGGTTTTTTTGTTGGTTTTTTTTGTTTGTTTGTTTGTTTGTTTTTTAATTTCCCTCTCCTCCCTTTAACCAAAGTAATTTATGGACTGATGGCCAAAGCAGGCTCTCCATGTCCTTGTACATGTCCTCAGTACAGAAAACCTGGCAGCGTTTTGTGAAAATACAACCCTGAATTTGAAAAATTCCTACATTCAAACTGCTGTGAAAGTAAAGTGAAAATGTGCTAGACTAATATCTAGAAGGGCGTTGGCAGACATCTTAATATTTCATTTTTAGAACGTTCATCCAGATTAGAAAGCCCCAGCATTAAGATTTGCAAATCACATGCTTGGATTAAGCAGGTGTGGAAATGCTTTGCTAAAGAGTAGAAAATCTTTTCTAGACCGTATTTTCAAGGTGATTGCGAATATGCCAGCCATGGCTCCAAACTCACATGCGCCTATGCCTGAATGTTTCTGGGAACATGAGTACCATTGTTTACAGAGGGGGAGAGCGTTGATATTGTACCTGTATGAAGCCATGAGAAAGTTTTTCCCCCAGGTTCTTCCTAATCCTAGAACTCCATCCCCTTTCCTCTACAGCATAGGAAGCGTAACTGCTTATGAGAGCATCGTGGAGGAGTGAGTTTATGTAGCATTCCTCCAGTGTTTAGCTCAGACTTGTTTTTTTTAAGTTCTCAGGGTCCAAACTTCTTAAATCTTTAAGGTCGGTTTCAGTGCAGTGAAGTTACCTGGTAAGGTTCGAATACACAACGCACTGCTGAATCGTGTGATGGTTGTCGGTCTTTGTTATTCCCCTCCCAAAGACTCGGAGCACAGTTTCTTCCAATGTTGGTGTTATTACTTTGTGTAGCTCGAAAGTGCTTGTGACTCTCTAATCCCTGTATTTCCTCAGCTGTTGAAATTTCCTGTAAAACCTCCCTGCTCTTGTACAGGCACGCTTGGCTTTCAAATAAAGAAACATGGTTTTGGCCCTCTGGTTGCAAAGTAAACTAGTTGTATCTTTGGGAAGAAGCGGCATAATGATAAGAGGATGAAGGAAAGGGAAGGAAGATACTAAAGGCAAAGTTTCTGGCCTTGTTGGGTCTGTAGGGAACTTCAGGTGAAAGATGAGATGATTTTTTTGTGGGGGGATTGATACTGGAAAGAATATTTTCTGGAGAGGAGAATGCAGAGGAACTGAAGAGGTTGATTTTCCATCCCCATTCTTTTGAAGCAAGTACAAAGATGAAAGCCAACCTGACAGCATCTCTTTTTCCTTGTGGTTTTTCTCCAGGTCCTTGGCAATTGGTCACCAATATTCCTCCCTGGGGACTCAGCCCATCCTCTGCGGGAGCATCCCAGGACTGGTACCCAAGCAGCTCCGTTTCTGTCGGAACTATGTGGAGATCATGCCCAGCGTGGCAGAAGGGGTAAAGATTGGGATCCAGGAATGCCAACACCAGTTTCGAGGGAGGAGGTGGAACTGCACGACCGTCAATGACAGCTTAGCCATCTTTGGCCCCGTGCTAGATAAAGGTGAGTGCAGCGCTACGAGTCTGGCAACAGCAATATCCATGGTGGAGTAGTGGCAGAGATCTTGAGAAACCTCCTGTGAATTGATTTGCGTATGATAAAGCGCCAAGAAAAATGGGCTGCCAGAGACAGGACTTGAGCTTGATAAAGGAAATGTGACATAGGCAGGGAAAAAATTGTTGGATCTCATTCAAGCAGTTCCAACCTGACCCAGAAGGTCTTTTGTAGAAACGAGAAGATAATTAACCCTTGTCATAGGGATAACAAGTAAATCTATGTCTCCCCAAAAGAAAGAGGGTGGTTACCCACCACCTCCATTGTACAGCCACCATCCAATCACAGGTAACCACTGTTTCTACCTCAAACCTCTGCCGGGGTTGTATAGGTCTAGAGGACTGGGAAGTGCTCCATTTGACAGTGTGCAGAGAGTGGGGTCATCTCTGACCCTGCTTGGAACAGGAGGCTGAACTAGAGACCTCCCAGGGATGAGTTATCCTATGATCCTACATCCCTTGGAAGGATCATTGTGTTTTCAGTGGTCAAACTGGACACCTGGTTCATATTCTGACCCTATGGCACTTCATGCCGCATTTTCAGTTCTCTCAATGATTGCAGAGAGGAAATGGGGGCTGTTGGAGCTGTTGGTTCCTAGGGGCTGGACTTACGAGATAACATTAATTTTTTGGTACCATAATGGGATACAATGATGGGATGCAATGTGTCCTCAAGGACACATGGAGCACCTTGTCTCAGGTTAGATGCTCCACACCTCCTGCAGCAATCAGACCCTGTGCCTGAAGGAAGCCATCCTCACCTCCTTGATGACCGAAGGAACCCTGATCCCACAAGCTGTCAAACGCTCTTATCTCACGATGGTGTCAACACAAAGGGTCTGTCCCTGCTTGAGAGTGCAGGCTTTCGGTAGCCAGGCTTGGGGAGGGAAAGAAGGCTGGGACGATTTCATAACTGAAGAATGTTGTTCCTTGAGGGAGAATCAAACCACCCTTCAGTTTTGCTTCACCTACAGCAGGAGGGGGGAGAAAAAAAACAGCTCAGTCGCATTCTTGTGCGGCAGATCCCCCAGGGTAGGAACATATTTTTGCTTCTACCCGGAAAGAGAGAAGGAGAAAAGGAGAGAAAGAAAGCGAGCAAAGCTCTTCATTGCAGCCTGGATTTTAAGTCACCCAAGATCTGACTTCAGCTTCTCATTTGAGTCAGTAGGGACCCCATCCTCCCTCAGCACAAATCAGTGTAAAGCAACTCCCTTTTGCCTTATGTGACTATCTGCAATTCTTTCCTCGAAAAGGACTGATTTTAATGCCTTCAGGAAACACTTTCTAGACCCAAAGCTCACTGAGGCTGCCTGGCTGGCTGGGCTGCCCTTGCTGCTTTGGTCTCTCATTGCTAATTCAGCGCTAGGCTGGAGCTGGGTGATTCAAGGGTACCAAACCGTCACCAGACTCCGGTCCCGTTAAGAGCCATATTCTGTCGTCTCATCTGAAACTAGGCTCTTTTTCCCCATCAGCCTGTTGACGGTAGGAAATCCCACCTGTTTTGGCTACAACCATGTTTATGCAGATTTCTTTTTCAATATTCCCATAGCCAGGCAAAATGAATCCCCTGTTAAACAGCAGTGCCATCCGTGAGCCCAGCTACAAAGGAGTGGGGATGCTCGGGGGATCCAGACCTGCTTGGAGGTGACACTTGGCAGGCTTGGGTATAAGTCTCTTTAGTTCTTCGTATGTCCCCCAGGACATGTGAAGAGCAGAAGTCCCCAGTCACACCCAGCTATTCAGATACTCAGTTTTGCCTGTCCCTAGCCCTGGAATAAACATTCCCTCTTCAGAGAGAACAGAGTCCCCTTCCTCGCTCTGCTGCATTACCTGCATGGGGAATGATTCAGGAATTTAGCAGGAGGTGAAATTGCTACGAGGCAACCGGAGGAGCGTTTTTATCTCCTCCATCATGGTCTTGGGGACGTATGAGCAGTGATGCAGCTCCACGGAGGAATATTCAGACAGGTGCCACTGTTGGGTCTTCCTTGCCAAGCGCTAGGAAACAGGTGACTCAGGCATCCTCAGGTATTGGGAATGCAAAGAACGGGATGCCCATATAGGATAAGAAGTGAGCCCGATCTCTTTTCCTCCACATGAACCTACCATGATGTGTATCAGTCGTACACAGGAAGTTACAGTTCATGTGATTTCTCACAGAATCACAGAATCCCCTAGGTTGGAAGGGACCTTTTAAGATCATCTAGTCCAACCAATGGGAAAAAAAAAATCAAAAAAACCCCAACAACCATAAAAAACACCCCACACCACCCAACACTAAGCNTCTCGTCTCCTAGAAGTTCAAATCTCAGCTACTGGACAGCAGGAGGAACCCCTCACTTGGATTTTTCTAATGGATTGATTTCTAGAGGGAAAAAAAAAAAAAAAAAAAAAAACTAGTTTTCATTTGTTTCTTGACCTGAATTTTGTGAAGCCATGGGGAGGAGCATGGTCTTAGCCACGGGACTTTAAGTGATCACCTTAGCCACAGCTTGTGCCCAGCCACTTACCTGAGAAGTTTGGAAGTTTGCAAGGCAGTTGCTGTATCTTTCGATTTCCCAAGGACTAGGAAAGTTTTTGGAGCTGCCTTCAAAAGTATATAGGATAAAACTTTGGAGGATGTGGCAGAGGGACAGGCCACCACTGGCAACAGAAAGTGAACTGTGGAACCTAACAGGCATTTTCTATCTCAAACTTAAGCAACTTTTACTGAGATTTGTGTCTTTTGTCCCATTTCTAGTATTTATGGACTGAAGACACTGTTCAGGTTTAAGTTGTGGCATATTTTCTAGACTCCCAACACCGTGCGAACCCTCTTTGAAACTCCTCTGGGCAGAAATATAGACCGATCTCAAGAGAAGTAATACCATAAAGAGAAGTAATACAATAAAAGCTTATCATGGCCCTGTCTCTTTAACAGACCTCAGCACATAATTAAGTCAAAATAAAAGTTTCCTCCCTCTCCTTCCCCCATTCAATAAAAGTAAATTACCTCAAACTATTTAAGCCCCCAGTTCGTTTAAATTTAAAAAGGGAGCCCTTGTCTATCTATTTCTTTCACTCACTCCCACCTCCTTCTGCTAAAGACTGGCCAGGGCTTTAAACCTGCCAGCTGGACTGAGAAATGGTTAATAGTTATTGTGGAGGAGCAGCTTTTAATGAACTATTGAAGAATGATACATTGATGGAGTAATGGGAGTTTAAGTCGCTCTGTAATGAAACAGGTTCTCAGCGCCGACCCATTGTGGTGTAAATACGGCACGTCTCTCCCACTGTTTGGTCAGGACTAAATAGCAGAGGCCAGAGGGGGGTCAGCTTATGGGGTCTCCGCTTTAGTTAATCAATCTGATTGGATTAGGGTCACTGCGATCCCTAATAATGTCAAAGGTTACGCCAAACTGGATTAAATGCTTTGTTGGGGAGGGCTCAGATTCTTTCAGCTTTCGCCGACGGGGCTTGTTTATTAGAGTTTAACACTCGTGCAACCTTGGGAAGCCACACCGTCCCTTTTTTGTACGTCGGGGCGTTCGCCGGCGCGCGAGGGGGGTTTGAGCCAGCCGGGGCGGGTGCGCGCGCGTCCCGTTGCTTTGTCAAGTGTCCGCGCCCGTCGGATGTGCCCTCGGAGGACATATATCAAATTCCCCACTGGACAAATGAGAGCCTAATGGGTGATGCAGAGGCTCCGAGGCATAAATTCATTCCGGAAATAATTGTTGGCCGTCACCCCTGCTAGAAGGCAAAGGACGAGAGCCGCAAAAGCGGTGGAGTGACCCACTGTTCCTGTCCCCCTGGCTTAACCCTGTTCCTGTCCAACAAAGAAATGTTCTTTTCGATACAGCTCCTGTTTATGTGGTTCCCAGGATGAGCATAGAATGAAATATGGCATATTCAAGACCACCTTATTGCTTCATTATTAAACTGTGTAGATGTCTTGCCTTCCAGCACTTCCAACTCAAATCAAGGTGGGATGAGGTGGGATGAGATCCCCTCGTCATTTTACCCAGGGAGGCCATGAAGAATTACTATTATCTTCACTCATGCTATTCCTGAAGGTGACACTGTCCTATTGACAGGGCAATCATTCATGAAATTGATACCAATTCAGAAAATGATACCAAGTCATCTCTTGAAGGCCATCTGGCAACGGAAAGGGGCAGCAATAATAATCCATTATTGGAAGAGGTATGAGATATGATTGGA
Organism: Pedionomus torquatus; assembly: GCA_013398155.1. Lineage (NCBI taxonomy): Eukaryota > Metazoa > Chordata > Aves > Charadriiformes > Pedionomidae > Pedionomus > Pedionomus torquatus. The sequence goes on from VZRU01000999.1 coordinate 57,687, forward strand.
CTAGATGATCTTAAAAGGTCCCTTCCAACCTAGGTGATTCTGTGAGATCTCTGGATCTCAAATGCCTCTTTCTCTCCTGCAGTAGAGCTCACACTCCATGTTCATAGCTTGTCGAGACTGTCAGATTATCTTTGCATGAGACAGACTGGAGAATTTCACCCCAAGATTTCTGGAATGAACCCAAAATCTGGACTTGGCTATGACATGTCTTCCCAAAGGACATGTTGCCTTGCCATACAACCAAGAGACAGACAATCTAGCATCTCCTCTTTTACAAGTCTCCTCACTTCTAACACAACACTGCTCTGGTGTTGACAACCTGCCACTATATTTTTCTTTGCTAGATTCAGGATAACTCTTCTAGAACAGAACGGTTTCTTTGCTACTTACACTTCATAAAAAGTTAAAAATTAGGTCTGCACAAAAGCAGTGGATCAGCAAAAGTTTGGATGCATTATGTCAGACAGCAAGACAGGTCAAGGGAGTTCCATCTGATGCTTAGGTCCTCTGGGGCATGAATCATCTGATGTATTGTAGACAGTTAGAATTAAATTATTCACACCCTGAAGTTTCTACATCTCTTCATCAATCACTGAGGGAATCCAGGGAGACTGGCTTTTGATGAGATTTTTGCTCCCAGGGACCACATGAAGGGCAGAGCAGGCATTTGTCTAGCTCATGAGAGAGGTGGGATTCAAGTCACATCCAGTTTCATATGGGATGCTGAGCACTGCTACCTTATTTTCAGCTCTACAATTTTGGGGATAGGTTCCATGTCTCACGTCTCTCAAGAAAGTCAAAATATAGCTGTGTTCACGGATTGACTCTTTTGTCCCAGCTACTGCTGTGGATGGGAAAGGGCACCTGGAGTCTAGCAAAATCCACAAGAGTTTTCCTCCAGGTTTAGCAACAACAGAACAGGGCTTTTAAATTCAGTTGTGATAGCTTGGAGACACAAGTCTCCTTGGTACTTTTGTCTTGCTGTGTTGTAACAATATCGTTCCACGGGCTCTCTGATAGGACTGATCTCATCTCCCAGAGTTAGATGTTGAAGTCTGAGCTAGTCACCCCAGGCTCCCTTTGTAGTCAGTGGAGAGCAATCGGCATTTCCAGAGAGCAATTCATCTGACCTATCTTAGACACCTATCTCAGGATAACATGAATCATACCAAGATGTTTATTTCTCTCCATTGACTATAGAGGGAGCCTAGGGCTACAGGCTCAGACTTCCACGTGTATTTCTTAGAGGCCCAGTTTGGGGGCAAATAGTTCCCACCCCCATCTTTCTCCTGATGGAAACAGCCCTGACATCCAGCCTCTGTTGGAGAAGCCATTTTACTAATGCAAGAACATGGCACTGAAGAGGATCTCCTGGGCCACCGAATACAGGCAGTCCCTTCCTATTTCAGGCATAATCCCACCTCAGGATGTCTTGCATGGATTAAAATTAATACCTTCAGCAGACCTCATAATATTTTCCTGATGGCATTCTGGGATCTCAGTTGTCTCTGAGCCAAATGCTTCCCCCTTTTTCCCTGCTCTAGATCAGACTTCTCCACTTCTGCAATAAAGTAAGGCATGAGCAGAAAGCCACAAGATACTGATCCATCCAGGAGGTTAGTTACATGTAGGAGGTACTCTCTGCTCTCTCATGAAACTCTTCCCAAGAGGATCTGATTTCCAACCACACCCCGTCTACCTCTCCGCTAATGGCAATTTGGGCAGCTGCCCTGGTATCAACAACGGAGATCTACAAACTCTACCCTGTAACTATGGGGAAGGAAACTGGAAGGATCAGGATTGAAAATGTGACTATGCAAGCTCCACTCAGCCGTCGAGATGCATAAATGCTCCGGATCAGAGATCTGCCAAGGCTGCTGAGAAAGAGACTGGCAGGTCCTGGCTCAGGAGAGAAGCATCAGTTGTGTTTAGCATCAACATGGATCAAGCTTGGAGCTGGGGATGACTGCAGGGGATGAGACAGGCATAAGTGCCAGCATATCCCTGCATTGCCTGAGTCCATGTTCCAGCCCACGGGTGCAGAACAGTCCATATTCATGGTTACAGCATTTCTGAGCTGGCTGTTCCTTAATTAGTTCAGTAGAGGCAGCAGCAGTGGGGAGCAAATGGAGTTTAGGGAGGTCTAGAGGAGCTGCAGCCACATATCTGGTTTGCAGCCCACATCAGTACTGGGAGATTACCAGCTTCTACCGAACCTTGGCAGGAGCTGCAAGTTGCAACAGCAGCAAACAGAGATGCTGAGGAAGCTTGCCAAATTGTTAGTCCTTCGGCCTTTTGGAGCAGGATATCAAGGAGATAGTAGGGGAGCTCCTTCTCTTACTGCTGGAGCTGCTGTAGGGCCAGGTCACCATCAGATGGGGTGACTTCAGCCTCTTGTGACTTCAGGGGTGTTCAAGGGCAAGCACTGGACAACCCTCTGGTCCAGTAGCACCCAGAAGTGTACGGATGGCATCACATCTGGCTGCATTTGCCTCTCCATCTCCAGTGTCATCAGGTGGGTCAACTGGAAGCTGGGCACAGCCTGGGTTTGTTGGGCTCAGGTGTCACCTGGGCTTCCTAGCAAGAGGCCCTGACCTCATCACCTCTCCAGCCACAAAATGGTGCTGGGATAAAGATCTGGCTCTTGTGCATCTCTACAGTTCTCTGGAGATGTGACAGCCCACGTAAACAGCTGTAAACAGCCAACACCCAGACGCGGGAGCACGGTGATGCTGAAAAGCAAATGGCAGCGACGCCAGGAGCCGATCCTCTCCGCTTTCTGTGCTCCCTCTACCTCCCACCGCACCGACCCCTCATCTGTCAACCCTGACATGGAGCTTTTTCTGGCGACTAAAACATTAGACGGAGGGGATCGGGGAGGGGAGAAGGAACAAGACAGCCCGTGGCTACAAAACCGGTGGTGGCGTCTCTCCCGGCGGCGGGAGGCACTGGAAGCTTCTGCCTGGGGCGGCGCGCACAATGCCACGGGCTGGCAGGGAGCGGGCTGCGCCCAGTTATGGATTTATTTCCTTCCCCCTCCTCCCCTCCCCTTCCTCCTCTTTCCCTGCTGGGTACGTTGCATTCCCCAACTGGGTTCAGGCTGGTTGCAACAAGGAGCTCCCTCTGCCGCATCCCAGAGTGCCAAGTCCAAGCGTGGGAGCTAGTCCTAGACAAAAGGGAACAGCAGAGGGAGCTGATTAGCATCCCTTTGTCCCGGGAGAATCCCGGCCCCAAATGGGCCCTCGGCGCTGGACGGGAGCCAGGGAGGGAAACGGGGACGGCGGAGGCTTGGTCGCCTTCATCCAGGCGTCTGGGGGAAGGGGACATGGTGCTTTTCACCCCTGAGCACCACTATGGGATGGGTGCCGAGCTGGGGTGCACCATCCTCATGTCCTCAAGGGTGGAGGAGCTTGACATGTGTCTCTCCGCGCCCCTATCTACCAAACAGCCAAAACAAGCAAAGTCTTCTGACAAAGAAGCATCCAAGTCCGTGAATGTAGCTTTTCTTCCCTGTGAGATGTGTTATGAGCTGGCAGTGCTGAATAGACGCAGGGATTTTAAGGCCAGAAGGGGCTGTGGGATCATCTGTTTGGATTCCTGTATAACAAACAGAGAATTTCTTCCTATTCCTCCCTGAGGAGGCATGACAGGGCAGCAAGAGGAAAAATGGAGAGGATAAAGATGCCCTGCATGCTTCTTTCTGTGCTATGGGCTCTCTCAACAGGAGAACGGGGCTGTCTCCTACAGGGCAGATGGGACAGACAACCAAGGCACTTATGGGCAGAAGATAGGTTAGTGTGCTCCCTGCTAAGATCTGCTGCAGAAGGAAGTGTGCATCTTGATGGCTCAACATCTCTCGTTCCTTGCTCCCTCAGCCCCATCTTTCAGGGAGCACCTCCTTCAAAGAAAGAACTCATCATTCAAGAAGATCTGTAGGATTAACAAAGAGGAAGGGGTCAGACACCAGGAGAAGGAATGGTTCCAAAAGATTGTTCTGACTGTGTTTGGATTTCTGGTGTGCATGTGAACAATGTACTCATAGGAACGATTAGGGAATGGTTGACTTAAGACTGAGCTGCAGGGAGAAAACAGGAGTAAGAGGAAAGCAGACTTTTGGGGGCTTCAGAGTCTTGGGAGATGGAAGATGAATTCTTGGAAGACACAGAATCCGAGAGCTTCATGGGAGGCAACACTCAGATGTAGTTGGTAGGGACTTCCACCACTCCAAGGTAGGCAGGGGCGCTGCAAGTTGGCAATTTTGGGAAAAGCAGCATGAGATGGGTGAAGCCAAAGTAGCTGAGGACTGTGTGATGTGGACCCCAAGACATTCAGCAGGGAAGGGTATGGCATACTGTCTCCTGCTCACCTTCAACACGCTCCCATGAGTAACCAAAATGCCTCTGGAGTGCTGCCTGCAGCAGATTACTGTTGAATTGCTAAATTCAATGTAAAAGATTGCTATCGATATATCACGATATGGGTATGCCTTAGGGAAACTATCATGGCTTTGTTTTGGTTTGGGCAGGCATTTTTGGGAAGCAGAAGGTGAACTGATAAACCCCAAGGAGGCTCTGGATCTTGGCTATAGGTGACCCTAAAGCCTGGCAGCAAGGCACAGACAGAAAGCCAGAGAGCCCACCAGACCCTGGGAAACACAGAGCTGTCCACAGGGCTTGAGGTGAAACTCAGGAGTGGGTACAGGTGGAGGAATGGAGAGTGCCTTTCACTTTTTAGTTCATCTTTACTCATCTTGCCCTTCCTAGAGAAGAAAAACAGTTTATGAAGCGTACCTGTTATTTGGATGGTTTCTGCAGACCTAGCCTGGACCAGTGATGGGGAGCAAGGCAGAAAAGAGAGGTTCTGGTTCTGGCTCTGCTTTTGTCTGTGATGGAGACAGTAGAGCAGTTCCTCCTTCCTCGGCATCTCCACTTGCCACAGAGTGCACCACAGCAAGAACCAGATACTTCAAAGAGGATGATACCAAAGTAGGTCATATTTAGGACCCTGCAGCTGTTGCAACATAATTTAGGTAGTTTTATTGCCTGGCTTATGATTCTTGCTCTCAAGTTTGATCGACAGGGCAGTAGTGCTTCATGGAACGCTTCCTGGTAGGCTGCAGTTTGTTGACTAAGCATCTGGCACAATTTCCTCTCCATTATTTCCAGGTGCTAAATCACATTAAATGATAGCTAATAATTATGGTTTATCCTTTCCTAATAATGCTACTTTCCCAGGGAAGCCGTTGCCACAGGGAGGTTGTGGGAGTGTGAATGGGTGGGGAGGGCACAAGGAGATACTTCTGTTCACCCGGAGCCATGAAAAAGTTGGAGACCCCTTAGGCTAAGCACACAGGATCCAGCCTAGGAGATTTTCTATCTTGTCCAAAAATGTATTTATTTATTTATTAATTTTCTGGGCCGATTTCCCATCAGAACAGGCAGCTGCAGCAAAATTGAAAGATTTTGCAGGACCCTCTCAATTTCCAGGCAAAAATGGCTTTCTTGTTTGGTTTCGCACATTTCAAATAATTTCGTTTGAATTCTTGAAAAGCAGCCATTTTATTTATTTTTATTTTGAATGCGATCTTATGTCAAAATAGAAAGTCATTAAACTGTCAACACAGCACACTGCTGTACCTTTAATATTTTATAGAATATTCGAGTGTTTTGACATTATTGAAGCAGAAGGGTTTTATCTTGTCAAGCAAAAAATAATGTGATGTCTTTCTATCTCATTTTCAACTCTCAAAATTCAAACAAAATAGAAATTCCCATAATATGCTCATTTGATTCTCTGGCCCTCCTGACTCGCCTTGGGCATGACTTACTCTCCAAACTCCTTCATTTGACAGGCAGCCCAAATCCAGATTAACTGAGAGCAAAGCATTAGCAGTGCTTTCCTAAGGATCCCTCTAAATTCATAAAGCAGCCTTAGAGCGCTATCAAATGAGAGCTGGAACAGATAAGCCCCAAATCCATGACTCTTTCTTCCCCGTTGTAAACTCCGAGTCCTGCCCCGAAGATGCTCCAACAGGAAATTGCACAGATTCTTCTAAGAGCAGAAAAAAAAGGTGGAAAGCTGTTTTTCGTGCTGTTGGTTTGGGTGAAAAACGATGTTTCTGTTCAGAAACCATTTTCACTTGGCTTTCCTACCTGCATCTTGGATATAGATTGCTTTACAGATTAATTTGAAGACGCAGATGTATCTTGAGGGATATAGATGGGAGCTCTGTGGAGCGTGCCCAGTCTGTGTCAGATGTTCTGCCTGTGTCCAACACAGACAATCTGGTGAGATCCATAATTGAAGTATCACCTGTGGCCAGCATCTGAAATGGAGAATAAACTCAGCATTTAGCTCATCTGAGCACAGTCTTCTCAATCAAAAGTTAATGTGCACGTTGCTTTCACCTAGATACATCAAAGGTGACGTAATGAGCTTCTGAAGGCAAGACCCTGGCAAATAACAGGTTTTATAAAGTTCTGGTTATGGCTTTATTAATTATAACTGGTGCAAGCACATCCCTGTACCATAGATCCCCGTGGACCAGGAAAGTACTGAAGGGGATAAAAATGTCTTATCATTAAACATTTTATACTGCCATTGAGCGAGACAAGGGAGTCTTACCTCCTTGTGTTGGTTCTCAGAGACTGGGTGGACACTGAAGCTTTTGAACTTCTTAGGCAGCATCTTGGTTTTCAGTTCCATATTTTTAATATTTGTCCCCAGGTTTCAAACCATCAATAATCAATATATTAGAATAATCAAACGTAAGAACTAAAAACTGTCTCTAAAGCCTCCTCACTTCAAAGCCAACCACTAATCTTCAGCATATTCCTGTCCCATCAGTCATTAATATTTTTATTCATTATTCCTTTTAAGGTTACTGTGACTTCCCTGAAATCTTTAAATCAAGCTGATATAAAGCCAGTGTGGTATTTTTTTAAAAAAGAACAGACAAGAAAAGTGAAAAAGGTGGTTGTTTTGCATGGTTTTGGTTTTGTTTTCTTTTTTTTTTTTTTTTAAAGTATCCAAACATATCTTCCTGTCTAACCTGACTTTCCATGCAAATACTTTATAAACGGGTGATACTCTGCTGAAATGGCCGTACTCACCGTTACAACTCGGGTGCAAGCCTCCTACGCTAGTGCTGGCTACAAAAGGATACTTATTCAGAGCCTGCAGAGTAGGAGAGATGCAATTTAAAAATTCACGTATCAGCACTGCAGCTCTGCAGGAAAAGATGCTGCAGTCACCGGTGTTGCAACTCAATGAGGTCCCTGTGTCCAGCACTCTGAGCTATTAACTACATCTATTTGCCTGTTTTATGGGGTTAACCACTAACTGGGTTGTCCAGAAGCTGGAAGTATATCAGGCTTTTCTTTCTGGGGCTGGGTCTTCTGATATTTGAGAGCCTGCGGGGCTGACTGCCGGTTTGTCAACCAGGTCTTAGGCCTGGTAATGTTGTAGACTTTTTCTTTGGTTCCGTCAACCCTGCCTGAAGGAGGATGTTCTAAATTCAGACTGGGCAACTGAGGCAGGTAGTCTGGCTTAAAACAACAGAAGAGCTAAGCTTGGCACTGGTTAGGATCAAGCAGCTTGGGACGAACCCTGCTGCATGATTTTCTTCACTCTATGAGTTACATGTGGGATACATCAGGATGTCCAAGGTAGCGGTACCAGGACTACCTCAGAAGACAACGGCGGCTTTTCTGATGTTGACCTGGGCAAACAAGCCCGTATCCCAGAGTAATACAGCCCAGTGATACCGAGCTTCTAGCCCCCATGCAACATAGCCCTACCACATGCCATAGCCGGGGCAAAGAACCACATGCAAAACGTTGGAGAGCCACATGTGATTCAGGAGCTTCTGGGGAGCCACTCCTGCCCTAACATCTTGAACTTCAGCTGAACTAATACACAAACTGCCTTGCCTTCAAAAACTGTTTTAACCTGATGTAGCCAACTGAGGTTAACCAGTCTGGGTGAAGCATGTTTCTTCTTTGTGTTGGGGTTACGGGCTAAGAGCTCTTCATTTCTATGCTTGATCTCTAATCAGCCCTGTGAGGGAATCTGCAGATCATGGAATTTTGCTTCTTAAGTGCAATGTATTTACTCAACAGGACTTTGAGCTTCAGACATTGGCATATTGCACTTGGCATTAAAATAAGGGCAAATAAATAAGACCATATCTCCAGGGTGAGGTGGAAGCCCACTCTCAGCTCTGCTCTCAGTTCCTGAGCTCTCTGCAGGTTTCCACCCATCCCCTCACATTAGCACCAAAGTTAACAACGATTTCTATAGCACTTATCAAGAGCAGAAAGCTAAAGATGCAGCTTAGAAGAAAACCATACCGAAGTCTCCGCCGTAGCCAAGAAATGAAGCAGATAAACTACATGTGTTCAAGAAAGATGGTGAGGTCCAGGAGTGATTTATGGGTGGGACACAACATTTCTTACCAGCCCTGGCATTGTTCCACTGCAGGATGGGTTTGGGCAGTTCATGGGTGACCCAACTTCAGTGGCTCCAGTTGGCTGACTGCCTTCCACACCAAGAGCTCCAGCAGCGTCCACAACACCTGAGTCCTGTGGCCAGTCACCGGTAACATACCCATAACATGGCTGAATTTCTGAGGAGCAATCCTGTGGTCTCCAGGAATAAGCCAGGAACCAACCCTGATTTCCTGTAGCCCACTGACAGCTTTCCACCCTCCCCAGTTTGTACCCATTGTCAGCGCATGCAAAGGCACCATATCCTATTGCCGGCTCCTTAATCCATTCCTTCCCGCCCCACCATCGATACAATATCACCCCACTGAGGAGACCCACCCACCAGGAAATCCCCCTTTAACACCCTGCAAAGGAGCAGCCAGATTTATCTCTGCCGCTCTTCTGGAAAACTAAAGGAGGACTCATCTGCTCTAATCCCCTCTTAAAATCTCAAGATGAAGCCTGTGTTCACATATTAGCATATCTAACAAGCTCCTACATGTGCACTGCAAGGCTACTGCTCCACGGAGGTCAACCATGTACCAGCACATAGTTGATGTCCCTACTATCTCCCTCCGAAGACATAAAGGACTGAGCCTTCGCAAGGCCCTCATAAAAATGCCTGAAACGAAGATTTGAGTTAAATGGGCTTGCAGATCTTCAAGAAGAACAAATCTCATGACTTGGCCACAGCCTCCTGCTGTTTTGGGAACTACTCCTTTCATGTGATGCACAGCATTTCCATGGGGGTCGTTTTTGGGAAGGCAGCTGTGACTTCCTTGATGGGGATAAGAAACAGGCACTCCAGTTGGAGAAAAAATTCTGAGATTTCTCCATCTCCTTTGGACTTGTACTGGAATGACAGGGAGGCCTTTCTAAACTTTGCCAAGCCTTGAAAGGGTCTCAAAAATCTGTGGGTAGATGTCAGCCATGAAGCAACTGAAGGATTGGGGTGAACGTGTCTGCTTGAGATGTGGGTGACCAAAGGCGGTCATTGCAGTTCTTGGGGCTTTGCTGTTTCATGCTGAAAGTCTTAAGTTTGCTAGGGAGCACTGACAGTGTTAGGGAGCACAAATTTTTATGGTTTGTGGTGGGCAAGAGGAGGCTGGGAAGGGGTAGGGAGGCCAAGGGCCACCATCGGCGTTGACTGGGGTGACACACGGTTGAGAGTCACGCAAGACTTTTGTGTCCTCGTTGTTATACCACCCCCCGTGCACTGCCACAACATACCCAGCCATGTTGTGGGGAGTTGTCCTGGGCAGACTTTTGAACTGAATGACTATTACACAGTTACCTGAAATTGCTGGAGACTGGACTTTCTGACCAAAACTGTGAATCTGGTCTGGTTGATGCTAAACTGAAGATCGGGCGATTTGATCTCAGCCTTTTCCCAAGACCCAAACCAAGTCGGTCCTCTAAGGACATACATATTCAGACATTGGCTATGGGTTTTTGGGTGATGGTTTCCAACTAATTCCTTCATTTTGGTAGTCCCCACCTACCTGGAAGCAGGAAATATTAATATATCCACTAAGCTCCTGAATGACGTTGTCCATTAAGAGACTTGTTGGGCCATGTATTATGCAAGCCCAAGAGTTTTTACTCCTCCCAGCTAACCCAGGAGAAGCATCTGTTTGGAGAGGAGCTTTTGTCAGGGCCATAACCCTCAGAAACTTTGTTGTGCCAGCACAAATGCCAATTCCCCTTTCCATACTCAGTCCTGCAAGCCTTGCACTGGCAAGTCTGGAGCTGCACTGAAGACCTGAGCCATTTGCATGATTAAAGGTTGCAGGACCAAGCTGATTAGAAAGATTCAGCAAATTCCCCAATCAGAGCATTAACGCCAATCCACTAGGTGAGGAGCTGGCTCGGAGTATGTAATTGGCTTCTCCTCAGAGTCACTTCCATTGGTTTCCACTGAGAGCTGGAAGTTCTCATCTGCTCTTAGGATTGATCTCTGCACCTGCAGAGCGAACGCCTGTAAATATTGTTGTGGGTTTGGTGGCTTTTTATTTATAATATAAAACCTGCTGCTTTGATTAGAGATGGGTGGAAAAAATCTGACAGTGTTTTCTGGCACTTAGTCCCTAATTGGAATATTCCCTTTGGGTATTTAAAAAAAAAAAAATTAGATTGGCCCAGATATTTTTTTTATGAATAACGCTTTAATTAATTTTTTTACATATTAAATGTTCATCAATCGAAATAGTTAGACAAATAGCATGAGTGTTAGTCATGTATAAGCAAAGGGATGAATCAGCCGAAGACGGCGTATGTGAAAGCAGCCTCTCCCTCTGAGGGCACATGTGAGATGCTGAAAGGAAGGATAATTAACATGAGAGATGGAAGAAAGTGAGAAATGGGAGCACGGGGGAAAAAAGGCCAGGAAAAAGGCGAGGAACCCAGTGGGATTAATATGGTAAGGGGCTCCCTCGCTTACGCAGGCGTAAGTTATGGAGTCGAGGGACCTGAGCTCTATTCCCAGCTCTGCCACCGAACTGCTCAGCAACTTCACAGCGTTACTTCGTTTCCCCCTTTTCCTTTGGACTTCCACCTCCTCCTTCAGTTTGCCCAGGTTAATTTGACAGGTTCTCCTCCACGTCAGCTTCAATCACGGCGGGGGGACCGGGGCTAGGCTTTTAGGAAGAGCGGTCTAACGGTAAGGGTAGTGAAGCATGAGGCTAGATTGCCTGGGGAGGGGGTGGGAGCTCCGACCTGGGAGGTTTTTGAGAACAGGTTAGACAAACATCTGTCAGGGATAGTTAAGGCAGAGTGGATCCTGCCTGTGGGCAGAAGGGTGCAAGGTCCAAGTCTGATATCTGTGATTTTAAGGTTTTCTGGAGCAGGGACTGAGCTGCCAGTGCAACTAGATACCAGTTTAGTGTAAAAAAAAAAAAACAACCCAAGTGTCTCATTAGAAAAAGTAAGTTTTTGTAGGAACAACTCCCCCCTATACTGAGATGTACCCCTAATTATGCTGGCCTAACTTTTTCGGCGCTGCCACTGAATTAAATAAAGGTTATTCTGATTTACAGTACGCCAAGGAGAGAATCAGGCCCCATGTTCCGCTGTTGGCCAAAATACATTTTTTACTTTACTCGATTTATTCAGTAACTGATTTTCAAAGATATTTCCTAGGGGGTTCTTGGTTGTTCTTGTTTTTTATTTTCTTTTTTTTTTCCCTGCACTTCACACATCATCTACCCCCACTCGTTACATAGGGCAGCAGCAGTGTTGCCACTGAGGGAGCTTACATTTCACAGCAGCAAGAGGGAAAGCTTTAGCTCCATCCCCAGAGACTCCAGGATGCGTAGCTTTGATTTTGTTGCTGTAAGATAGGCAGGGATGAAAGCGATATGTGCTGTGGGTAAACCCTGGAGGTACTGGGCTCCTCCAGCAGTTTGGTGTGTGACTTCCATTCCCACTAAAGTCACCCAAGACCACGTAGGCAGAACAGGAGATCACCCTTCCTTATCCCCTCCAACAAAGTTAATGTGCTGGATAAAGGGGCCGTGTGTCGTTCCCACCAACTCTGGAGCGCCCACACCTAGAGCCACGGGGTATGGTTGCTCTTTAACAACCTGTAGCAGAACTACAGGAGCACCTCTCCTACGAAGACAGACTGAGAGAGCTGGGGCTGTCCAGCCTGGAGAAGAGAAGGCTCCGGGGAGACCTTAGAGCAGCCTTCCAGGATCTGAAGGGAGCTCCAGGAGAGCTGGAGAGGGACTCTTGGTCAGGGAGTGGAGTGATAGGACAAGGGGTGATTGTTTTAAACTGGAAGAGGGAGATTTAGATTGGATATTAGGAAGAAATTCTTTCTTGTGAGGGTGGTGAGGCACTGGAAGAGGTTGCCCAGAGAAGCTGTGGCTGCCCCATCCCTGGAGGGGTTCAAGGCCAGGCTGGATGGGGCTTGGAGCAACCTGGTGTGGTGGGAGGTGTCCCTGCCCAGGGCAGGGGGGTTGGAACTCAATGATCTTCAAGGTCCTTTCCAACTCTAACCATTCTATGATTCTATGATTTAGGATGGAAAATCGGGAACAGCATCGTCTCCAGTCGCCAAATACAAAGGGAAGGGTGACATAAGAGCAAACAGGCATTCGGTGAATTAATTCTTTTAAGAATGAGAAGTATAAGCTGGAATTGCAAGTTTTCTTGTGATCAGGTTGGCGAAGCCCTGGAAAAGTCTGGCAACACGAAAGAGAAGAAGCAGAAATACCGTAATGACAGATGGCCTGAGGAAGGGAGTGCTTTATCAAAACAAATGTCATCGTTTGGCTTAAAATGGGTTAACATAGACAAACCAGAGACAGAGATCGAGCCTCAATCAAAGCCTACAGCACCTGCCTCTCCCTCCCTCTCACTCACAACCCCTGTCTCTCTTCAGAGAGACTCCAAACCCTACCTGGAGGTAATTCACATTCTGGGTGCCCATCGTTTTCCTTGCCTGGGAGGGCGAAAGCCACGTGCAGTTCAGACTGGATGAAATCATTTCCAGAGCAGAGAGCATCTCTGCACAGTTCCAGCCCTGCTCACCACGAGAGCTGGCAGGTGCACGGCACGGGGCTGGGCGAGAAAACTGCATCTCTGTGATTAGGTAGGTGGGCGTTATTTGGGCGTAAGAAACCTGGGCAGACTAAGGTAAGCATAAGGATAATGAAATTGGCTTGTCTTATGAATACAAATAATGACTGGTTGAGAAATTTCTCTGGAAGTGTTTGGTCTCCTTTGCTCCTACAGCAGGCTGGGGCTTTTTAGGAGGTCAGGCAGCTACCTCATGCTGCAGCAGCTGTGCTGCAGTTCTGATTATGGGAGGAATGGCGTAGCAACAGGAGAAATAAGTCTTGACAACCTCTATCCACAACTTTTAAATTGTTTTGAGGTAACCAGTTCAAAAATCTGTGTGGGTCAGTGAGAGAAATCCTCGTGTCTGAGAGCTTCTTGGTGGGCATCAGACAACCCAGGCCATTCTCCTGCCCTAGGCTGGGTGTTCCAGTTGAAGCTCACTCCTTCAGCTGGCTCCTCATCCCTACAGTAAGAGCTTGTGGCACTTGCCAACAGTGCAGCCTGAGAATTGCATGCCACCAGCTTCACCAGTGTGGGCACTGGTACACAGGCGGACAGTAGCCCAAAGCCCATGGCAAAGGAAATACTCTGTGTGAGAGCTTCACCATTTTAAATCACAAGTAGATACAAGTTATGGCTATTTTATTGTTGGTAGTTATTTAAATTCTGTCTCGTTTGACACTGAAGCTGACAAAAAGCTTCAATTTATCTCATTTCTGTGATCTCATATTCACCAAGAGCTCAAGCTCTTTGTCTTGTTCTGGGAGCAGCCCATTGCCAGGTGGTCTCCTAGCCAAAGATTCACCTTGCATGTTATTGCTTGGCTTCCCAAATCAAACTGATGACACAATCCAGCAGAATGACAGGCTTATTCCTTGTGGAAGTTAAAATAAACCGTTATCAGGACCTATGCGAGGTAGAGAATGAGCTCTACTTTAAAAGCATTGTGGTCCAGACCCTTTTCTTCAATTTTTAAGCACTAGGACTCATTTTCCCATGTTAGCCACCAGCACCAGGCTAATCACCAATTCACAGAGTTGTTTTAGTCAATGCATAATGGTCTATGGATAGACATTTCTTTTTTTCTTTTTTTTTAGTTTTGATGTTTGTGATTATTCTGACTGTGTCTTCCTGTGACTAAAAGATTGACAGCAATCCTCTCAGAATACGACCTGGTCGTAAGAGTTTCTGCAAAGGCTTGGCCATAAATGACCTATGCATGACAGAGTTCAAGGTCTCCACTTGCTCTTCTAGCAGATGGGTTTATGGAGGGTAGAGCTGTCCCCTTCGGAAGGATGGATGTGGAAGCACCATCCCTGGAAGTGTTTAAGGCCAGGATGGATGGGGCTTTGAGCAACCTGCTCTAGTGGGAGATTTCCCTGCCCATAGCAGGGGTTTGATCTTTAGAGTCTCTTCCAACTCTAACTATTCTATGATCCTATGAAAAGGGTGATGTAGTTCAATTCTCAAGTTTCCTGTTTTGGTTGGGTGAGCCAGTAGATTTCTTAGTTTGCCCACCTTTAGAAGGGCAAACTCTCTTTGCTGTAGCGTCCTGTGTTGCTGTAGATATTAGGAAATATTTCTTTACTGAAAGGGTTATCACGTATTGGAATGGGCTGCCCAGGGAGGTGGTTGAGGCACCATCCCTGGAGGGATTCAAGAGAGGAGTTGACTTGGTGCTCAAGGATATGGCTTAGTGTTGGGTGGTGTGGTGTGGTGTTTATGGTTGTTGGGTTTTTTTNGTGGTGTGGTGTGGTGTTTATGGTTGGTGGTTTTTTTTTGATTTTTTGGATTATTATTTTTTCCCCCATTGGTTGGACTAGATGATCTTAAAAGGTCCCTTCCAACCTAGGGGATTCTGTGATTCTGTCCTCACGTGCACTCCCTCCATGATGGACAACTACAGAACTGAATACAACTTTAGACATGCGTTCAATATATTTACCGCCCTTTTCCGCTTGCAAATTATACCAGAGCTTCAGCTATAATCAGAATATCAGTCATCCAAAGCTTATCTGCTGCCTTATAATTGTTTGTAAATCATCCAGTCTGTGTCCAGTGATTTAGGGTTTTCTTATTCCTCTCCGTCTGAATGGGGGATCTGCAACCCCCATTGCTTCAGCAGCAAGTTGGGTCCTCAGATGCTTGGGATCAGAAAGCAGGAGAGTAATGGTTACTCTCCACTTCACAGGTGGGAAACCGGGGTGGAGGCAGGGCAGATGAGCTCGAGAATCCTGCTGGTTTGGACAGAGCCCCTTCTGTCTTCAGATCCAACCTCCAAACCATGTTTCCTCCCACCAGCCCTTTATAAAAAGTGTCTTTTGCGCTTCGGAAGCAGCACAACATTTTTCTGCCTTCCCAGTGGGGTGAACCTGAAACCCATAAAAAGAAATTAATAAATTAAATATATATATATATATATAAAGGTTGCCAAAGCCTGCTGCAGGAGGGTGAGCAGTGCCCTGCAGTTCCCTCAGC
>VZRU01001001.1:358-17290 GCA_013398155.1 Pedionomus torquatus
CTTGGTCCTGCAAAGAGAGCCCGGGTGGGTCGATTGCTGCTCTGGAGAGGTGCTTTTGGAGAGGTGCTTGGAGCCGCTCTAGATGGAAGCGTGGCCAGGAGCCTTGCAGCCTGTCGGGAGCCTGCTCTTGGCTGTTGCTCACCTCCAGTCGCTGGATGAAGCGGTGGGGCAGGGCCCCTGTTGCCAACAGGAGGTATGTTCCCCTGCAGCTTTTGCCAGGGCAGGCTTCTGAGGTGCCAAGTATGCCCTGGCAGGGCTTGTTCCCTGTGTCAGGTACTGGCGTTCTGAGGGTAGCCAGAAACCCCACACTTGCTCGTCTCCGTGTGCTTGTGACTGGTTTTATCAATCATAGGAGCCGTTTTCATTGGGCTTGAGTGATAGGTGAAATGTGCTGCTTTGTTTGTTCAGTGAGAATTCCAGCTTGTCCCTTTGTGCAGGGTCACCAGAGTTTCTGTGGACTTATTAACCTTGCCTTCACCTCCGGTCGTTGGAAAAGACAGGGCTGTAAAAAATCCCCCGGAGTTGCTTTGAAAGATGTGATAACTCGGTACCAACAAAAAGATGAGCATTGCTGGAAAACTGTCTGTCTTGTCAAAATGTTTTGCAGCGCGGGATGGAGATAACTTCTTCTACCTGCGTTGCCTGCGGATAAACTGTAATGAAAGCAGTTGACAGCGAAGCACGAGTTCTGCGAGAGCGGGCGAGCTGAGAGAAAGGTCAAGCTGGATCCAGCCTAAGGTAAAAAGTGTAACTTACAATATGGTACCGCTAGTTTTCTGCAGCGGGTTGATATTATTGTGGTAGTTTAGGGCATTATGATTTAGCTGTTCCAGCTATGGTATTTCAGTTTTGTCTGTGGCATGGCCAATTCGTTTTATTTATTGTTCTGTGGCACTGGTTTCAACGTAGCAGAAGTTACTGTGGTAGTTTCAGAACATAAACTTTACAAAGTGTTTAGGACTTCTGGATCAGGGTGATTTTTATTTTAGCTGTGTTTTAAATTCTCCCTTACAGGTGTGAACAAAGGTGGCCCCTGGGCTGAGGCTTCACCAAGGAAGGTTTGGTCTGGAGTTTGTTTCCATGGCACAGGTGAAGACCTTTGGAAAAGAACTTTTATCATGGAAACAAAGTGTCTTTAAGTACTAAGGCAATATAATACTTTTTTTTTTTTTTTAAATTTCTGAGAATACAGATGCTTTTTCTTCCGTTTTCTCAGAAGAAAGAATGTATTGCGTGTTCTGGTTATATAAAGTTGTATAAAATTCCCCCTCCAAAGTATTGGAGGAAACTTACTCCAAGTTCAAAACCGAAATGAAATGTTTAAAGCTGTTGGTTTCCCCTCTGCCCCTTCTATAAGCACGCTGTGTGTATCCCAGGGGTTTGAGAAGTCTGGAGAACTAAACGTGAATGGAAATGTTCCACAGGCCAAATGTCTAAGTGTCCTATCGTAATGATAAATAAACTTTAAATAACGTCTTTGCAGAGTACAGCTTTTCTTAAAGAGCAACAACTACAAAAAATCGGGTCGCTGGACTGACTAATACTTTCAGGATACCAAAAAAAATAAATAGATCTGCTTCAAAAATGTATATTCAAAGTAAGGATCTGGTTTTGTTCTCTTTGTAATAGAAGCAGCAACTGCTACGTTTTGATGAAATGATACTAAGTATGAGCCGAGGAACTTTTATTATGTGTTTGTGTGAATAAAGCTGTCAACTACCTGCTATAGATGCCATCAATTAGAAATACTGCCTCCCGACACAATGTATGGAATCCTGCCTTGTCAGAGTCCTTAACGGAGCGGAGCAGCAGAAGTGGTCTTGAGTCCTGCTTGCGAGGGTGGGAAACTGCTCTGTAGGATCCCTGGTCAGTCTCCTGATGGAAGACCAAAATATTCTTCATTTTTATCTGTATGTTCTGGTTTTTAAAGCTCGAGCACAAAGAAGATAATATTGTGAGTAATCACTGTCAGCGCTGTGGTTAACATTTGATTTTTTGTCCAGTTTTTTCATTGCTCAAGCTCACCTGTTGTTAACTATATAAAAAGAAGATTCTAAATACAGGTGTGCATGTTGAAGCTGATCATGTGTCAGAATCCTGGGCAAAACTAAAGTACTAAAAGCCCTCACTACAGAAACTCTTCAGTTATTGCTGAGCACGAGTTAGGTCTTGATGCGCTTCTATATGATTCTCTTTAATATATTTTCTGATCTGACCTTAAAAACTGTTAAATTTTAGGGCGGTTTGGCCCATTAGGTGACTTCATGCGCAGTTTATATTTTGTCATTGATGGTTTCCCATGTTTCGTTGGTTTTGTGTTTTTTTTTTCTTTCTTTTTTTTAAACATTGATACTGCAGCCTTATATTAACTCCGGTTTCATACGAAGGGCTCCTATTTGTGAAGCATATGCATCGTGTGAAATCCTGTTGTGTTCTATGTCTAGAATGGCTGGGTAGCTAAGCATTTGCTGAAACGAGCTGCTGATTGTTTTTTGTGGTTTATAATACTCCTTTTGTAGATCTGCTGGTGTCTTGTCTCTCCCTCCTGCATCTGGACAATGCCTTCCTTCATGTTTTGTGTAACAAATTCTTTGGCCATTTCTGTGTATGTAGATACCGTCACTGGAAAGAGAAAATTCTGTTCTTAAATTCTCCCTTTTCCTGCCCTTGACTTCCCCACCCTCCAGCATAGCTGGAGTATTGGTCATTGAGGGCAGTTTAGAAAAGTATTGATTGCTGATACCCAGGGAATCTGGTGAAAAGGGACAAAAACGAACATTGGGAAACTGTTTTCTGACAACGCAAATTCATGCTTTGAGACTCTTAAGATTAAAAGGGGAGTGCTATAGGTAGAATAAATAAATACAGAGCTCAAGACATTGGATGAATAATCACGTTTTAAGAGACTTGGATGTTGGTGCTGTGCCTTCTGTCTGTTGTTCAGTTGTTTAAATTTCTCCCAGTCACGTTTAACAAGGTGTGAACTGAGTGGTCAAGTCTAAGCCCAGAATGGTTCCTGTCTGCTCTTATTTGCTCATTTTAAAAATGTAATCAGCCCTTGGAGGGTGTTGGGCAAGTTCAAAACAATATGTTTTTCAGCTCTTGCTTTTGGGACCGGTGTATGTATAAGCTGGGGCTTATGAGTGATTCCCATTGGTTTCTGCTTTAATTGCTCGCAAATACTCCACGTCTGTGTCACAATGTTCTGTTTTCTAGCAGTGTTTCACCCAAGAGATTGATATCTGGGAGCCCAGACAGAAAGTGAAGAAAGGTTATTTAAAGTAATTTAAGTTAGTGAGTTAAGAGAAAAAGAAGTGAATGCTTCTGGTATATCTCAAAACTGTTTGTTTGTTTGTTTGTTTGTTTTCCCAGTGGAGTGTAAGATGTTATTTCCATTTTTATTTACACAATGTCAGGCATACCAGTGGAGCCCTGAAATTCATAATTAACAAAACAAGGGAAGAAATTAAATTTCACATTTTTGCTGGTGCACAGGAATAGACTGATCGATCTATACCCCCATAAACCTTCCGTAACTTCAACACCAGTATTTAAAATAGTTTTTATAGTTTTCTGCAAGTCTTTTGCAGTGCTTGACTTCCCACCCCTCAGTTTCTGTTTATCAAATATGAGGGGGTTTTATTTCCCGTTGAAACTGGTGGTTGGCACGCTTTTAGGATAGGGTTTAGATGAGTTTTGGAGGTTTTGGTTGCTGGGTTGGTTTGTTTTTTTAACCAGGAGATGCGCTGTATATTGTCCCTTTTTTGTGAAAAGGATGCTTTTGGGAGTATTCATTAAGTTTATTCTTCGGTGTTCTCTAGCTTACTAAGTAATTCCTCACATACCCTGGCAAATTCGTATTTATTTTCTGAAGCATTAATCATTTTATTATGCAGGCAGGGTGACATCGTTACAAATAAGTGACTCTTTATGGCTTTGGTACTTCATTGAAAGGATTTAACAAATGAAAAATAACTGTTTGGTTGGTTCCAGTGGCCTGTAATACATATTACTTATTTCGTAACTGAATATTCAGCCATTTGTACTGCTCTTGATCTTCCTTTCACAAGCTGCCCTGTGTGTGATCAACTTCTGTAAAATCTTAAGAACTGGCTGTTGTGAGCGAGAAATACTAGGGATTGTTTTAGTCGCTAGATAGACCTTCAGGATAATTTGGGGGGAAAATATGTGTATAATGTGAAAGTGGGGGAAAAAAATTCCAAAATTGAAGACATAGCATAACTTTGGATTCAAATGAACAGGCCGTGTGGCTTTCCTGAGGAGTTTGTAGAGAATCAGAATACGACAACTTGTTAGACACGTGGCAGGAGGGAGTTGGGGAAACCAGCATTATATGTCTTTTTTGTAGCCTGTCATAAATCTGTGAGTGAGTCAACACGTGAGTAGGAAAAGAAGTTCAGAGATTCTTGCAAAACTCCTGAGATAATCCCTTTAAAAAGAAGCTGATAAACTCAACTGTGATAATGGCAAAATAAAATGCAAAATCAGGAGTAGGAAAGAAAAATGACTGGTTTTAGTACAAAAAGTTGAAGAAGGTCACATACCAGAATTCAAAGCTGAAAACATGAATTATTTTATTTATTTTTTTTTAACTAAGGTGGAAAATACAGTGAGTGTTGATACGAAACTGTATGAAATGAAGTTTATTGAAAGGAGTTTGCGGGACCGATTTAGCTGTTCCTGAAGGTGACAAGAGACATTTGGAGGCTGTGATTAAAACAGAAAAATCAGGGATTCTTAGCAAATCTCTGTGTGTGGGAATAAATCAGAAAACTGGGGTTTGTTGTGGGTTGGGTTTTTTTTAATAGCACTTTGTCTTGAGTTACTCAAAGCAAGAAGAACACCATGTCAGGTTTCTACAAGCCCAGAAAGTTCAGCAGCCTTACCATTCCACTAGGACTTTAAGAAAAGCATTGGGAGTATTTGGGTAGTTCTGCTCTTTTCTGGGTGTGGGGGGAAAAAAAAAAAAAGGGAAGTAAGGAACTGTACTTGTAGTTTTTTATACTTTCCAGAATGATTAGGTTTTGATTCAGCAGAAGTACTTCAGAAGAATGGGGTGCGTTTCTTACAAAAAGAAGCACCTGCTGTAGAAAGAGTGTATCGTAGGAAACTTGCGGCAGCGGATGTGGGAGCTTTCAAGTCCAACAGTTTTAAGCAGTGAAGATGAAAGTGAGGACAGTTCTTGGGCAGGGGACTTCAAGAGGAATGTGATTGATGGGACATAGTTACCAGAGTAGTAATTACCAGTGCAGCTGCCGTAGTAACTTCTGCCAGTACTAAAAAAAAAAAAATAAAAATAAATAAATCTGTCGTGTCCAACACTACTGGCCGTCGTGTCAGCGATAAAGATGGGAGCAGCAGAAGTCTAATGCCTTGTCAGCTTCCCACCAGCATACGTGGGTGGAGCTATTTCTGCTTGGTTTCAAACTAACACCAGAGCTTCAGGGGGGTTCTCCATGTGTTTAGGTGAGGCTAAAATTTTTGGAATGGGAGGTGGTAAGATTTTGCTTTGAGTTTTCTGTAAGTAACAGGGAAAGGGCAGTGGTTTGGAGAGACGGAATTGGAATCGTAGAATGGTTAGAGTTGGAAGGGACCTTGAAGATCATCCAGTTCCAACCCCCCTGCCCTGGGCAGGGACACCTCCCACTAGAGCAGGTTGCTCTATTGTTATTATTATTTTATTATTATTATTATTACACTGTTAATGAGTAAAACCTCTTGAATTCAGGTAAGGAAAAAATCCCAACCCTGCAATATTTTGCACATTGCACAAGGTTTTATATTTTGCACAGTGCACAAGGTTTTATTTCAGTAATGCGTTTGTTTCAGTATTGTGATAAATAGGACTTTTCTGCTTCTCTCCACGATAATACTTTCTATTTGCCACTTCTTAAACCATAGGGCAGGCATTTCGTTTAATACTTTTTTCCAGTTATGTTGAATGGAACACTTCAGATCTGGTCCAAAGTGGACTTTAGAGTTAGGAGCTCTTGAAGAAGTAGGGGGCAAAAGGGATAATCGGTCTCCTGTTAGACCCAGGCTTCCTTTTAATATAAATCTCTAATTCAAATGAGAAGAATCTCTTACTAGAACTCCCTGGGGCTCAGCCCTAATAAACAGACCTTTCCATGGCAGTTATATTGCGTGTTTTCTTCATCGTAGATGGCTATCAGTTTATAGAACGTGAGTCACGTTGCACTTTTGAAAATGCCATTAAAAATTAAGATTCTGTAAAAACATTATTTTTTGCCTGAAAGTTGTGGATTGTTTGGTTTTGGGTGGTATTCTTTGTTTGTTTGTTTGTTTGTTTCTAACAATGAGACCCCCAAATCTGAATATTGTAGTTTAATCCTTTTTCTGTGCCGTCTTCAAACCTCTTTCTAATACAGAAAGCAGGGTGAAAACTGGTTACTTACTTTCTTAATTTAAATAATCTTTTAAAGACAGTAAAACAAAAATAGTTCCAGTTGTAAAATATAGACTGCAGTTTCAGCTGGCGTAAAAGCAGATCAACTCATCCCTGAATGTTTTCCTCAACAATTAGGTCTTCCCAGTCTCCAAAGTAGGTTAACAAACAGAGTTTAAGAATCCTTTAGTTTNCAAATCTGAATATTGTAGTTTAATCCTTTTTCTGTGCCGTCTTCAAACCTCTTTCTAATACAGAAAGCACGGTGAAAACTAGCTACTTACTTTCTTAATTTAAATAATCTTTTAAAGCCAGTAAAACAAAAATAGTTCCAGTTCTAAAATGCAGACTACAGTTTCAGCTGGCGTAAAAGCAGATCAAATCATCCCTGAATGTTTTCCTCAACAATTAGGTCTTCCCAGTCTCCAAAGTAGGTTAACAAACAGAGTTTAAGAATCCTTTAGTTTCTCTGCGCTTTTTTTGTGACTTGTTTTTCTCCTTAATATAAAGGTAGAGATCAGAACTCCTAAGT
This sequence comes from Pedionomus torquatus, assembly GCA_013398155.1. Lineage (NCBI taxonomy): Eukaryota > Metazoa > Chordata > Aves > Charadriiformes > Pedionomidae > Pedionomus > Pedionomus torquatus. The sequence continues at coordinate 7,318 of VZRU01001001.1, forward strand.
CCTGACTGACAGAAGAGTTACCCTTCCTGCCCTCCCAGAAGTACCTGCTGCTCCTTAGACGTGTGCCTGCCCTTCAAGCACGTGCTGCGTCTCCTACGTTTGGTTTTTTTAATGCCCAGTTGTTAAAATAAATGGAGCTACTTTTGAGAACCAGAGGAAGAAAAGGCAAAGGGAATTTAGCGAGTTGAAGACTAGGCTCATGCTAGGATACATGGATACTTTATTCAGAGACAGAATGAAAGGGGAAGAAAGCGAATTCTGTAGGGTCGAAGTTATTATCAAAACCAAATTAATTTTAAAGATGAAGCGCATGGGCCTTTTGGAAAAGTTACAGAGTGTAGTTCTTGCCTTTAAAGTGGCAGTGATGGAATAAGCGTAATGAATTGGTGCCGAGCGCACGCGGGATGTGGTGGCCTGGCTTGTGGAGCTCCTGGAGTTGTTGCCATTGACTTTACGTGTGCTTTGGTTTTGGCTCGTGAGCCGCCTACAGTTCCACTTCTGCAGCGGGAGTAAAGAGCAATCGGCAAGTTTGCACAGAAGCTTCTGGTAGACATCAGCCATGAGATCTAGCCTGGCCTTTTGATGACAATTAAATTAATGTTTTTATGGAAATAATTGAGAATCCTAATCCTCTTGTGGCCACATCGTGTTGTTTTCCCTCCTAGGTGTGGGTCTGGAGTTTCTGGGTGGCAAAAGCAGGAGGTTTTACAAGTAGTCCGAGCTGAATTCAAGTAGATTCCATGTCTGCCAACACAGTGGTAGCTACAGGGGTGAAGCGGGACTTGGTGAGTAATGTTCAGTTTCCCTTCAATAATCTCCAGAGTGAGGGTCCCTGCCTCCTTCCCCACGGGAAGAGAACCCTCAAACGCAGGCAGTGCCCTGAAAAACAGAGGCCTCCACCGAAAGATAAAACTGGGATGTGCTGCTCCAGTGAAATGCATCACCCATTTGTTATTTTCTGAGTAACAGCCAAATCATTTGTTGTCCCTCCACACGCACACTCACTCACACACTTCCATTTATAAAGGAAATCTTCGGTCTTTTGAATGTCATACACAACTGTTCAAACCCAGACTCGGGCAGTTGAAATTCAATTAATTCAATCAGAGCAATTCAATTGACACAGCTGAGTTCTGTGATCCGAACAAAAGATTTTTGCGTTTAATTGTGTGGGGAATATATAAATGATGATGTGATTGTCTTGTTCCCAGCCCTCCAGAAAGATGCAATGCGTTTTTAAGTTGAGTGGTTCGTGCCCCGTTTTGCAGCTTGAGGTTTATGTGGTGCCTCAGCTTTTCAGAAAATTTCAGGTGAAAGCAGTCCACTGGAGAGCAAGAAAGTGTCGGTGTTTTCTGTGGGCAGGCCTGGGGCTGGACCTTAACACCCAAGGACTAAATTCAGTAAATGGCTCCGTCATCCATTCTGTCTCGAAACGCCCGTTCACAGATGATCAGTCGTCTTGAGGCTGCGATTCACAGCTCAACTGTAGCGATGGCCAAGTCAAATCTGAACTTTCAGAGAAGGAGGGTTTCTGATGGCTGCTGCTCTGTTCCTAAATCTCTTTGTGCTGGTCAGTCCACTACACACAACGTGGTGCAAAGCCAACAGTAACATGTTTATTCCTAGAAGCAGGAATTTCCTTGATTGTCTCGCTTCTGCCACTGGTAGTCCTGCTTTTGGACTTTGGTTTTCCCATGGCATCTGTGGCTGGTCGCCAGTGTTTCTTTTCTCGCCTTCCTAGATGCTTCCTTACCGCTTGACGTTTACTTTTCTGTATGTAATCGAAGACCACAGTCGCTATCTGGCTTCCTCTGTGCCTCGCTTTGCGTAAGCATGAAACCAGTGGTCATACCAGCGGTTCTGGTGTCACCTACTTCTCTTTTCTGGCACAATTTAAAATTTCAGTTTGGTCTTTCTGCAAGTGCCTGTCTACATGAGGNCTGAATATTGTAGTTTAATCCTTTTTCTGTGCCGTCTTCAAACCTCTTTCTAATACAGAAAGCACGGTGAAAACTAGCTACTTACTTTCTTAATTTAAATAATCTTTTAAAGCCAGTAAAACAAAAATAGTTCCAGTTCTAAAATGCAGACTACAGTTTCAGCTGGCGTAAAAGCAGATCAAATCATCCCTGAATGTTTTCCTCAACAATTAGGTCTTCCCAGTCTCCAAAGTAGGTTAACAAACAGAGTTTAAGAATCCTTTAGTTTCTCTGCGCTTTTTTTGTGACTTGTTTTTCTCCTTAATATAAAGGTAGAGATCAGAACTCCTAAGTCCTGACTGACAGAAGAGTTACCCTTCCTGCCCTCCCAGAAGTACCTGCTGCTCCTTAGACGTGTGCCTGCCCTTCAAGCACGTGCTGCGTCTCCTACGTTTGGTTTTTTTAATGCCCAGTTGTTAAAATAAATGGAGCTACTTTTGAGAACCAGAGGAAGAAAAGGCAAAGGGAATTTAGCGAGTTGAAGACTAGGCTCGTGCTAGGATACATGGATACTTTATTCAGAGACAGAATGAAAGGGGAAGAAAGCGAATTCTGTAGGGTCGAAGTTATTATCAAAACCAAATTAATTTTAAAGATGAAGCGCATGGGCCTTTTGGAAAAGTTACAGAGTGTAGTTCTTGCCTTTAAAGTGGCAGTGATGGAATAAGCGTAATGAATTGGTGCCGAGCGCACGCGGGATGTGGTGGCCTGGCTTGTGGAGCTCCTGGAGTTGTTGCCATTGACTTTACGTGTGCTTTGGTTTTGGCTCGTGAGCCGCCTACGGTTCCACTTCTGCAGCGGGAATAAAGAGCAATTAGCAAGTTTGCACGGAAGCTTCTGGTAGACATCAGCCATGAGATCTAGCCTGGCCTTTTGATGACAATTAAATTAAATAAATGTTTTTATGGAAATAATTGAGAATCCTAATCCTCTTGTGGCCACATCGTGTTGTTTTCCCTCCTAGGTGTGGGTCTGGAGTTTCTGGGTGGCAAAAGCAGGAGGTTTTACAAGTAGTCCGAGCTGAATTCAAGTAGATTCCATGTCTGCCAACACAGTGGTAGCTACAGGGGTGAAGCGGGACTTGGTGAGTAATGTTCAGTTTCCCTTCAATAATCTCCAGAGTGAGGGTCCCTGCCTCCTTCCCCACGGGAAGAGAACCCTCAAACGCAGGCAGTGCCCTGAAAAACAGAGGCCTCCACCGAAAGATAAAACTGGGATGTGCTGCTCCAGTGAAATGCATCACCCATTTGTTATTTTCTGAGTAACAGCCAAATCATTTGTTGTCCCTCCACACGCACACTCACTCACACACTTCCATTTATAAAGGAAATCTTCGGTCTTTTGAATGTCATACACAACTGTTCAAACCCAGACTCGGGCAGTTGAAATTCAATTAATTCAATCAGAGCAATTCAATTGACACAGCTGAGTTCTGTGATCCGAACAAAAGATTTTTGCGTTTAATTGTGTGGGGAATATATAAATGATGATGTGATTGTCTTGTTCCCAGCCCTCCAGAAAGATGCAATGCGTTTTTAAGTTGAGTGGTTCGTGCCCCGTTTTGCAGCTTGAGGTTTATGTGGTGCCTCAGCTTTTCAGAAAATTTCAGGTGAAAGCAGTCCACTGGAGAGCAAGAAAGTGTCGGTGTTTTCTGTGGGCAGGCCTGGGGCTGGACCTTAACACCCAAGGACTAAATTCAGTAAATGGCTCCGTCATCCATTCTGTCTCGAAACGCCCGTTCACAGATGATCAGTCGTCTTGAGGCTGCGATTCACAGCTCAACTGTAGCGATGGCCAAGTCAAATCTGAACTTTCAGAGAAGGAGGGTTTCTGATGGCTGCTGCTCTGTTCCTAAATCTCTTTGTGCTGGTCAGTCCACTACACACAACGTGGTGCAAAGCCAACAGTAACATGTTTATTCCTAGAAGCAGGAATTTCCTTGATTGTCTCGCTTCTGCCACTGGTAGTCCTGCTTTTGGACTTTGGTTTTCCCATGGCATCTGTGGCTGGTCGCCAGTGTTTCTTTTCTCGCCTTCCTAGATGCTTCCTTACCGCTTGACGTTTACTTTTCTGTATGTAATCGAAGACCACAGTCGCTATCTGGCTTCCTCTGTGCCTCGCTTTGCGTAAGCATGAAACCAGTGGTCATACCAGCGGTTCTGGTGTCACCTACTTCTCTTTTCTGGCACAATTTAAAATTTCAGTTTGGTCTTTCTGCAAGTGCCTGTCTACATGAGGTATCACCTTATGCATCACACTAGAACTGGAGATTCCTTTCCTCTCCCAGTCTGCCTTCACTATCTGAGTCACGGCAGGTGAAACAGCCTTATTTGCTTAGGTAAATTAAAATTGGGTATCATTTTTTAAGTAAGTTTTCTCTTTTGGGTTCTGAGTAGGGTTGCCTAAGCTTCTGTATTTCTTTCTACATGAAATCTTAAGCGATGAGGTCCTTGGCCATCTGCACGTGGAAGACTTTCTTTCTTGTTGCCCTGCTGTTGGGACTGTCAGTGCTGTTTTGCTGTTTATTTGGGCCTCCTTACCTGTCTATTTTACTGTTGTCTTTTATCGTTTCATTTTTTGTGCCCATTGTGGAATTTCTGTCACGTCTTTATCCCATCCCAGGGCTTGGCATGAGTCAGTGGGTAGACTTCATAGACGCTATAGTAAACCAAATAAACAATGATAGAATATGAAATAATCAAACATTGACTCATGAGTATGGAAGGCCACCTAGTTGTTGCTGCCTTTCAGGGCAGGGTCAGCTACACATAACTATTCCGAACAGATGTTTATGGGGGCTGTTCCGGCAGATAAGTTATACTGAAATATACTGAATATACTGAAATCCCCCTCTGCTCTGCGCTTGTGAGACCCCACCTGGAGTCCTCAACTTAGAAAGGACATGGAACTGTTGGAATGGGTCCAGTGGAAGGCCACAGAGATGATTAGAGGGCTGGAGCACCTCTGCTGCGAGGACAGGCTGAGGGAGCTGGGGCTGTTCAGCCTGGAGAAGAGAAGGCTCTGGGGAGACCTTGGAGCAGCCTTCCAGGATCTGAAGGGAGCTCCAGGAGAGCTGGAGAGGGACTCTTGGTCAGGGAGGGGAGGGACAGGACAAGGGGGAAGGGGTTTAAACTGGAAGAGGGGAGATTTAGATTAGATACTAGAAGGAAAATCTTTGGTGTGAGGGTGGTGAGGCACTGGAAGGGGTTGCCCAGAGAAGCTGTGGCTGCCCCATCCCTGGAGGGGTTCAAGGCCAGGCTGGATGGGGCTTGGAACCACCTGGTGTGGTGGGAGGTTGGAACTGGATGATCTTTGAGGTTGCTTTTTACTTAAAGCACTTGCAGACTTTATGGTGCCTTTCTCAGGCCAGCCTCCTCTGGTTTTCTACCTTTCCTTCTAGGTTGTTTGCTGACCATTCGAGTATCCAGTGGTACTTAAAGAGTGAGTCAATGGGCTGAGTGGCTGAACTTCCCATCCACACAGTCCCAGGGTGCTGCTGCAAAGGGTGAGGAGCAAACTCTGCCCCTGCTGGACCCAGTAAAACCTTACAAGGATTTTTTAGGCTGAAAAAATGCCAAAGGGGACAGAAAAGACCTGGGTTGAAAAAAGAGAGGAAGTATTTCTTGTTATTAGTCACTGTTCTTATTGAGTGCAGTACTACTCTTCTAGGTCTTGGAAAATAATGTTATTTTCTTCCAACTATGACAAAAGCAAAGGTGGGGAGTATTAAGTAGTGAATATTCCTAAAGAATTTGTCATCTGAAAAGAAAAAGACAGAAAAGGGCTAGCTAGGCCCTATGTATTTGTTTTTCTTCATGTGGATCGTGTATTCCCATTTCTGTTTAAGCTAAATTTGCATTTAAGTAAATGGAATTGCCTTTCCTTTTTGTAAATGCTATTAAAAAGCCCAGTATGTGATTTAATCAGTTGAGCTTCACAGGATATTCACAGCTCACCCTCTCGCCTGCTGGAGTTCAGCCTTATACAAACAGGATCAGAAGCTCTTTGCTTACCTAGCAGCAGACCGGCTGCTTGCTCAGATACCCAGAACACCCTGTTGAGCGTACAATGCTGAAATAAAGTTTGGATAATTTAGCTTTCTTCTCTGGTGTCGTCGGTTGCGGGGTCAGGCTTTTCAGATAATAGCTGTACAAAGCGCCTGGGCGTCCTGTGTGTCTTCTGAATGAAGCTTGGGGCACAGATCTTTCCGCTGGAATGTGTGCTTGGAGATGAGCGAGGGGAACAGTCAGAGGCTCTGAATGTTATTACTGCCTGTGTGCTGCATTATTCTTTTTGAAAATTCCCAGAGCTCGCGATACGCTCTGTGTATTTAAAGCCCCGTGAGGGGAGGAATAAAATACATTCTTCTTCTTTCCTCGGTACTTCACGAATAGCTTCTTTCTTGAAAATACAAAATGATACAACCTTGTTTATTTTCTTACATCTGCTTCTGCTGTTTTTACAGTAATCTTAAAAAAATCTATTCTTTCTGTCATTGTTCCTTACATATTTGCTTTCCTATCTCAGCCTCGTGAGTGGAAAACCATGGGAAGTGGATGCTTGTGATTTGTTAATGCTTTAAGTTCTTCTGGTAGCTGAGAGTTGTAGAAATCGCAGCGGTGTGGGCAAAACAAGTCGAGTTATGCTTTGAAATCTTTTTTCTGTGGAAAGTCTGCGACCACCCTCTGGGGTTTGGGGTTTTTTTCTGAGGCAGTTCCACAGGTCGGTCAGGCATTCAAACCTCCAATTAATTTGTGTGAAAAGATTTATATATATATATATTTCAGTTGGTAGTTCTGAGGTATCTTACTCCAGGCATCGGAACGCGCAGGAATGCATCTAGCGTGAATTAGTGTGTGCCTATAATGAAAGGTGAGTGTTGAGCTGGGGAAATAGGTGGATTTAAGAGGACTGGATTTGGAAACTGCAGAAGGAGCACGCGTGGGGACGCAGAGCTGCCAAGCGTACCTGCTCCTTTGCAACGGCCGCCCACGCAAACTGAGCTTTCGTGGGTGCAGAGGAGCTAGACCTGTTCTACTGGGCGTATATCTAGTTGGCGCACAAGCTCATGACAAGCAGTAATACAAGCGAGAAGTCAAATTGTCTTGAGTGTTTTGTGTTAATGAGTGTGTCTGTGAACTTTTAAAGCACTCTGCTGTACTTGGTCGTGTCTGAAGATACATCTCTGCATACAGCTTTCGAAAGGTAAGTACCAGGAAAAGGACAAGGACAGCACGGTGATACAAACAAGTCACCTTTGGGTTATTTTATTGTGAGATAAAACAGAGGGATTCTAATGTTTATTTACTAAAGTTTTTTTTTCAGTATTTACTAAAGTACCGAAGGTTGCTTTTTCTTCCTCTAAAACAAAGACAGTGGCTCACCAGCTTCTGGTTTTCACGGGCACGGGCAAAATATTTTCCCCGTGATGTAATCTTCAGCTGGTTCCAGCTTTCCACCTTCCTTCTGTAAATACTCACGATACGTCTGTGCTCAGCATCAGAAGCTGGGGGTAGGAAATTAATTCAAGCAAAAGGAGCTGCTACTTGAATTTTTTTTTATTTAATTATGTAGGTGCTGCCCTTAAGCCTTGATGAGGTGCACGCAGGTGGTGTTCCCTCTGTGGAGAACCATCCCCTTCACTCGGCTCCGGCTGCTGCTTCTCGATGGAATATCCCCCGCGCTGACCCCCCGCGTGAGTGAAGGTCAGTGAGCACAACAGCGTATTGAGGAGCCTTCAGAGTCTTTTTATTTCTTAACTGAAATTGTAGGGAATATCCTGTAATAGCCAGTAGCAGAGGGGAAGCCAGTTGCTCATCTGAAGCTGATGGAAAAGCTGGTTTGGGGTTGACTTACCACTAGCTTGTCTTAGGAGGCTTTTTTTTTTTTATGATGTGCTGAGCATACCTGCTTCTTATTTGGGCTTTTTAATGTTTTAGCCAAGGTTGAAGAATGAGCATTGAATGTCTGTCTAGACAACAGCCTGTCTTTCCAACAACAGCCACCAAGACCCACAGTATTTTCAACAGTCCTGTTCATTCTTGCTTCAGTGCCAGCGTGTGTGACTTAGCGGGTGGTGTGGCTGTAACCTAACAAACGATTGCCCAATATACACAGTCAGATATTCCGAAAGCAACAGCAAAATAGTCTTCTCTTTGTGGGGATGACTGTGACTGTCTGGTGAGTGTCATCTGTGCTTTTAACTTCTTGCCCAACAAAAATTGTGTTATAGCAGTGCTTTGGTAGCATTAACATTTTTCTGGGCCGTATCCACTGCAGTTTCCAGGGTCATATCTTAAGTTTCTGGCTCTGGAATTCTGCATCTCTGGATTTTTAGAAATAGTTTGTTAATCTTTCACACATTTAGAAAACATATATCCCAAACCAGACTTTGTCATTTGCCTGGGGGCTATGTATTTAGAGCACAGCCTAAGTTTCACTGGCTATACTTGATTTTTAATAAGTGGAAGTAATTAATAAGGTAAACCCCAGATGCTTAGACCAGTAGGGGTTCAGGTTCTATGAACTTTGCAGAAATGAAAGGCATTTCTGGCTGTCTTTAATATTATTTTATATAAATATATGAAGGCTTTTGTATTGAAATGTCTCTGTACCAGTGCCCTGTGATTTGCAGATGTGTTCCTCAACAGAAATAACTGGCTTGGCTATTTTCATAGAATCACAGAACGGTTAGAGTTGGAAGGGACCCTCAAGATCACCTAGTCCTAAACCCCATGCCCTGGGCAGGGACACCTCCCACCAGACCAAGCCCCCTCCAACCTGGCCTTGAACCCCTCCAGGGATGGGGCAGCCACAGCTTCTCTGGGCAACCTCTTCCAGTGCCTCACCATCCTGACGGCAAAGAAGTTCTTCCCCAGATCTCATTTCACTCTCCCCTCTTTGTGTCAAATCCTTCCCCAACCCCGATCAGGAGTCCCTCTCCATCTTTTCTGGAGCCCCTTTAGGGACTGGAAAGGTCTCAAAGGTCTCCCTGGAGTCTTCTCTTTTCCAGGCTGACACCACCCCCAGCTCTCTCAGCCTGTCCTCCAAGCAGAGGGGCTCCAGCCTCCTGGCCTCTTTCCACCAGCTCCATGTCCTTCTGATGTTGGTGGCCCCAGAGCTGGAGGCAGCACTGGGGGGNGGAGCCCCTTTAGGGACTGGAAAGGTCTCAAAGGTCTCCCTGGAGTCTTCTCTTTTCCAGGCTGACACCCCCCCCAGCTCTCTCAGCCTGTCCTCCAAGCAGAGGGGCTCCAGCCTCCTGGCCTCTTTCCACCAGCTCCATGTCCTTCTGATGTTGGTGGCCCCAGAGCTGGAGGCAGCACTGGGGGGAGTTCTCCCCAGACCAGAGCAGAGGGGCAGAATCCCCCCCCTCGCCCTGCTGGCCATACTGCTGGGGATGCAGCCCAGGATGTGGGAGGAGGGATTCTGGGCTGCCAGTGCACCTTGACAGCTCCTGTTGAGCTTCTCACCCGCCAAGGGCCCCAAGTCCTCCTCAGGGCTGCTCTCTATCCTCCACCCAGCCTGGATCTGTGTTCCAAAGAGCAATATATGTGGAAGAATAAGAGTTTTCCCAGATGTGACTCTGTGGCCTCGTGTCCCCAGAAGGGGTTAGCAGTATAGATGAGGCGTGTGTAATACCTAAGGTAGCATTAATCAGCTCCCAGACTCTTCAGCAGGCACCAAAACGCTCCCAGACCAGCCTGCCCAAGAATGCTGACCGGCAAGTGAGTCTTAACTCGCCTTTCACTGGGGAAAGGTGGTGTCAGTCAGTATCTTGCTGAGCAAGTTCCAGTGGGGTGGAGATCCTGGGAAAACTGGTGGGACTGGAAGTAAGCAGTGCTCTTCTAATATGAAAATTGAGTTAGGCTTCTGCATAAAAAGTGATTATTTGCCTAATTTCCCTTCAGGTGTTCTAATACACACATGGGGCCAAAGCTAATTCTCTGACTGTTTAATAGCTTTTAGCTGGTTAAGATGCAGACCTTAGGACTGGG
>VZRU01001003.1:0-15262 GCA_013398155.1 Pedionomus torquatus
TTTTTTAATTTTTTTTTATTATTATTGTCTTCTTTTGGCCTTTATTCGCCCAGTTCCCTCCGCATGCAGCTTCTACCCTCCCTCCCCACCTCGGCAGGCAGCAGAAATCAAACACCTTCGGGCCGTGATGCCATTTTTGTTGCTGAACGCTGCCCCTGCGAGAGGCCAGAGCAGGGCTTGGCTCTCGGGAAACCTTCGAAACCTTTGATTCCCTGGCCCCGTTATGGTGCTGAGCGAGCCCAGGGCTCGCCGAGACTGCGGGCGGTGCCCTGTTCCGAGGGTCTTTCCAGACCCCTGTCACAGCTCCGTCCCCGCCTGCCCCTTGCTCCCCTGCGGACACCTGCCGGCCCCGGGGAGATCCTGCCCGTGGTGCCCCATGATGGGTGTGTGGCTTTTGAGCTCTTGCTCTGCTGGGTTATGGGTGTGCTTGGTTAAAAAACGTTTTGGAAAACAAACCCAGTGACCCAAGGGTGAGGGAGTGTGGGAAGCTGGCTCAGTTAGCCATCCGGCATCTGCCAGGGCCTGAGCCCCTGTTCCATGGGGTTTGACCCCACTGGGAGCAGCCGTTGTGTCCCAGGATGGACAGACAGCCAGCCAGCCAGCCCTGGTGCATGAGGGATGCAGCTGGGGACAGAAGTTGCGAGCTGAGCATCCTTCAGGCCTCTGATTTGGAGATGATGGTTTCTCATGCTGGGGTTGCAAAGGTGGAGGCATGTGGGGGGAACCGGGGAGGTTGGACCCTTTCCTCCTCCTTCAGTCCCTGCTCCGGGCTCTTTGCAGGAGGTGGTGCCTGCTACTGGAGAGCTGGTGCGATGGGGTATCCGAAACTGCCTTTGATGTGAAATCTGCTACGAAAGGGCTGTTAAAGAAACTAAATCAAGGGTAGGGTTCCCCGGTGTGTTTTGGAACTGCTTGCAGAAACTGGCGTGCTGCAGAAGGACTGGGTAGAAGCAAGTAGGTGGTAGCGGAGGGTGTGGGTTGGGGTCCAGCAGGCTTGAGCAACCCTCGGCCCCGGGTCTGGGTGCTGGGGAGGGACCCAGGGTAGAGCTGGTGGATTTGGGGATCCCGCAGTACCCCAGAGCCCTGCTGGGGTTGGGTATCACCCTTCTCAGGAGCCATCTGGGGGGTGATGAGAGGTGGTGCAAGGGGGAGTCACTGTCTGAGTGTGTGGGGAGACCACGGCTACCTGTGCTTGTGGTGGGGAAATGGGGGGACTGTGCTGTGCTGGGGAGCACTGGGACAGGAGCAAGTCTGGCTTGGCTTGGCCAAACAGTCTTGCCTGAGCATCAAAGTGCACCCAGCCTCCTGTGTCTTGGAGGGAGGTGGCCTTGAAGTAGATGGATGGAAGTGGGGAGGGCCACTGAAAAGAAAACTGGCTTTCTGGGGCAGGGCAGGGCAGAGAGGGCTGCCATCCCTCCCCGGGACACATGCATGGCCACGCAGGCTGGCTGCAGGCTTGGCTGCCAGCTCTTTCTGTGACCTGCACGGCGCCTGGCCACGGTGATGTTCTCCCCACAGTGTCTGGGTGCTGCCACGCTCGAGCAGCAGCAGAAATGCTCTGTGGTTGCAAGACGAGTCCTACCCAGGCGTGCAACTGCAGCTCGGTCGGTTGTAGCAGCTCAGCGCCTTCTTCCGAAGAACCACATCCCTGGCTCCGCTGGGCTCCCCTCTCCTGCCAGACCATGGTGGGCAGAGCCCCCTTCTGCATCCAGCTGTGGGTGGCAGTGGGCTGGGTGATGGGAGGTGCTGGTGGAGGCAGGATTTAACCTCATGTGGGCAGCCCTGTCCTGAGCATGCCCTGGTCGCTGCCTGAGTATCTGAGGACTTTTGGAAAGGGTTTTTAATCCTCTTCCTTCTGACTGGAGCAGAAGTGCCTGTCCCAGTACTCCAGTCTCTCCCTGCCTCTTTTAGGGAAGCCGGCTATGCACAGGAGCCCCTGGGCAATGGCTGTGCCAGGATCAGCACCCGGGGCCAGCAGGGATGGAAGGGGCGTGGGTGAGGCTCCGTGCCCCACCGGCAAAACCCGAACCTGCAGGTTTATCTCAGTGGCTGCCCCTGCCTGCTCCAGCACCGCTCTCTGCCGCCTCTGCCCGCCCAGGGGGGGACGGGAGCCAAGTCGCACGTTGCAGCCTGCCAAGTGTGGCAGAGACCTGGCAGGGCCACACCGCCTGCCCCTCTGGAGCTGGGGCTGCTCTCCAGAGCACCCCCTTGAGAACTCCATTCTTCAACTGGTGCACCCCTAGCTGCAGGGCCATGTGCTCTTCCTCCCTCTGGTTCCCCTGAGACACCCTCCCCAGTGCCAGTATTACCCAGTTGAGACCTCCAAGGGAGTCAAATCTTTCAATCAGGGTAGGAAATGGGGCAGGTGGGTCTCTGCAACCCACCTCCGTGGGCTCTGCCCTCTTTGTGGGTCCAGTGTTAGTGGTGGGTGAGGGACCCAGCTGGAGGCTACATGCAGCTGGGATGTGCCAGGGAGTGGCTGCTGCTCCTGAGGCTCTGGCGGGGCAACTGCTTTTGCCAGAGGATGCTTTGCCTCTGTAAGAGCTTTAAGATCTCATTATCTTGCTCAGGGATGGCAGGGATGAGGAAATGGTTGCTTATACTTGTCCAGGGCTGGAGAAATCTCCTGGGAGCCTTGCGGGCAGAAGAAGTGCCTGAGATGAGGATGCTATCTCCGAAGCCTCGGAGCCTCTTTGTTTTCCCCTCTGGAGTGATGTGGGGAGCATGGCAGCCCCATGCTGGGAGCAGGGAAGAGCTCCTGTGTGCGACTTTCACCATCCTGGGCCAGGAGAAGCCCAAGTGATTGATTCCCCAGGGCTGTTGCAACCAGCTTAATCTGTTAATACCCCTTTCCTGTGGCCCGGGTGCTCCTGGCTCCAAAATGCTTCCCGAGGCTGGATTTGGGCAGGTGAGCTCAGCAGCAGGGACAGGCACAAGGTCTGCAGCATCTCCTGTTCTGCTGGTGGTACCTTTACATTCTCCTGGCTGGGGCATTCAGTGGGATGCCTTTCTGCAAGCAGCAGGTGCCCCACAGACACCCCACATGTCCCCGTTTGCTGTGACAACTAGGGAGGTTTGTTCTGTGTGGTGCCTGAGGAGAAGGGTGGCACGCACGAGCTGTCCTCTCCATCCTTCTGCGGCCACCCCAGTTCACTGTGATGCCCGAGGGCTCGGAGCTGAGCTCAGGGTCAGCTCGTGTCGTGGACAAGCGGCGCTGCTGGTGCCAGGCGGCACGGCCTGCCCCGTGTTCCCGCTGCCAGCGTCCCCGCCGGGCGGGAGGAAGGCCAGTGGACGGGCATGGGGAGCAGTGCCAGACGGGGCTGGAAGCAGGTTCAGCAACAAGAGGTTTATCCTGGAAGGAGGAAATGAGAAGAACTCCAGACTTGCTATTCCAAAGTCCAGGGCTGCAGCCCGACCGGCTGAGTCGGTGCTGGTGCTCAGAGGTCTGGAAGGGGGATTTTTTATTTTTTTTCTTTTCCTTTCCATGAAATTAAAAGCTTAATTCCACTCTCTGGCTGCAACAGGGGGCTGCTGGTCGCCACCCCCTGCTTCTTCCTGCAGTCCAGGCACTTCATTGCTCGTTGCGCCTGCAAAGGTGATGTATTATTTTGCATTCCCTTCTTTCTCTTCAGTGCCTCCCATCACGACTGCCCATGTCTGCCTGCCTTTTGCTCTGGCTGCCGTCACAGTGCGAGCTGGAGCTGGGATGCCCTGACTCATCTCTTGCACAGATGCATTTTTTTTTTCTTGCCCATGAGCAGTGCCCTGGTGAAGGGAAATCACTCTGCCTTGGGTGTTGCTGGATGAGTATGGTTTTGCAAGACTGTAGAGTTGTTTCCAGCCAAGAAAGCAGGTTTGGGGGCAATGAAGAATTGAGGAGTGTTTGCAGGGGGGCTTATTATCCCGTTTATTGAATGAGGTGCTGGCTTTGTTAATGTGGAGCTGGAGCTGCCTTGTAGGAGCAGCAAATCTACCAGTCGGTGGGTTTGCTGCTCCTATAAGGCAGCTCCAGCTCCAAGATTCCCCAAGAAGGTCAGGCAGGGAGCAAGGGAGGGGAGGAAATTCCTCCTTTGCTGGTGTTGGGGAGTTATATTTAGCCCTGGGGATATCAGCTTCGTTCGGCCCTCCCCATGCAGCATGTGCCGGAGGAGCGAACGCTGCTCTGGGCACGTGTGACCAGTGCTTGGTGCTGCCTCTCCCTCGTCATTCCTGGGAACAGGAGGGATGTGGCTGCAAGACCACTGGGATGCAGTTGGCCATGAGGAGGGCTAGAGGGCCAGCAGCAGCTGAGATGGGGCACCTGAACCCTGACTCTGGTTTGGGTGCCCGAGGATGGAAACTTGCCTGTGGCGAGGAGCAGGAGGTGTATTTGCTGGTGGGATGGGAAGCACCATGCCCGGTCCTGCTGCCTAAAAAAATGTCTGGCAGTGGTGCTGTGAGGTGGGGAAGTTTCCCCCTCCCTCTCTCCATCCTCTCCCTTCATCTGTCCTCAGACTCAGCCCAGAGAAGCACTGCTCTCTGGGTCGACAATGCTGCCCTGCCCCAGCGCTGGATGATGCTCTGGGGGGTGCTGTTGGGGGGTATCCCCCTGCCCAGGACCACCCAGTGCAGGTGTTTCCATGGGGGAAAGGAGGCTGAGCTGCAAAACATCTTTGACTCAAGGCCATGTGAGCTCTCCCAGGGGTGACTGTCACCTGCCTGGGCTGCCAGGTCACAGCCTGTTTCACGCAGGCGTGCTTGGCTCTGTCCCCGTATCACCATCGTCTCCCCTCTCTCCCCAGGTATGCTGGAGGATGGGAAGAAGTTTGATTCCTCCCGCGACAGGAACAAGCCGTTCAAGTTCGTGATGGGCAAGCAGGAGGTGATCCGCGGCTGGGAAGAAGGAGTTGCTCAGGTGCCTGGCGCTTCTCCATCTCACAATGTGCCTCGCAGGGCTCCGCAGAGCCTTGCGCCTGGGGAGCTGCAGCGTGGGCAGAAATTGCTGTGTGCTGCTCCTTCTCTATTTTATTTTTTTTTTTTTTTTGTATTCCCCTGTGTTTTCCGCCCCTCCGCCCCCTCGGTACTGAGAAATGTGGGTGTGAATATCACCTTCTGCATTGCCACCTGCCAGATGGCAGGAATGGAGCAGGGCCGGGTCCCAGGAACACCTACGGCACGTCGGTGACTCAGCGGTGACATTTCTCTACTGAGTCAGCTCCAAACGAGCGCGACGGGGAGCGCTTGGGCCTCCCGCTCTGAGCGGAGACGGCTCCCGGGCTGTGAAGCCCACGCAGAGGGAGGGCTGCTGGGCATGGAGCGGCTTCAGCTCCTGCCTGTGTGACTGTGGCCACGTCCATGTGCTGCTGGGGACACAGCACGAGGGTGCTGGTGGCTTTAGGCAATGACCTGGCATTCCTTGCCTTCGCTTGTGTGAAGGACATCTCAAGCTCTGCTCTTTCTCTAGCCTGTGCTGCTTGCATTTCCCTCCTGATGTTCTTCACATTCCTCTTCTGTCCCCTCCGGTTCGTCCAGCTTGGGTTGTTGCTCTTGCCCGGTGTGGGGAAAGGAGTGGGGACAGGTCTGTGTCCCTCTTGCTGTCACTCACACAGTATTTATGCTCATCTGATGTCCCTGTGTTTCTATCCCTGCCTCCAGATGAGCGTTGGTCAGCGGGCAAAGATGACCATCTCCCCAGATTACGCCTATGGCTCTACTGGCCACCCAGGGATCATCCCACCAAACGCCACTCTAATTTTTGACGTGGAGCTCATGAAATTGGAATGACCTACCCCAGCACCCTGTCCTCGGGTAAGGAGAGGCAGCTGCTGCCAGGGGCTGTTGTCACTTGGGGGTGACTCAAGGCCTCCGTTGTTTTCCTCAGGCTAGTGTGGAGAGGTGGGATGGAGTTGACAGCAGTGAAGGGGGTATGAGAAGGAGCAGTGGGTTTCTGGCTGTGGGTAGAAGTTATACTGAGGAGGTTGGTGATCTGGGGGATCACTATGGTGGTACAAGCAGAGTTTTCCACCTGGCAGAGGGAATTTATGCCACGGAGGCATTGCAGTGCCGGCTGACCGTGCCTCGGGTTTGTTGCACAGCAGGGCTCGGCTGCCTGCTCCCCTTCTGCCTTCGTGCCGATGGTGTGTGGGTCTGAGTGTGGATAGGATGGGGCTGGACTCTGGGGTCTGTGGTTCCTGTGACGTGGGCAGGATGGGGCTGGGCTTCCCATCTGTAATTGGAGTTTGCTTTCCACTTTGAGCAGTGTGGTTTGTGATGAGGCCACCGTTCCACGAGCGCGGTCTCGGCTCTGCCAGGTCCCCTCCACTGGCAGCTCTGTCACGCTGCTTCTCCTCTCTCTCGGCAGGTTTGGCACATGGAGGAATCCAGAATCTCAGCTTCAAGAAGAGTGCACATGACTTTGTACGGAGCTTTTCCTGATAGTCCACTACACTCATTGTATAACCTTACACCTTGATTGAATGCCTTTGGTCACTAAGCTTTGCGTCTGACTCTTCCTCCTTGTATCGTGTTTTTATGTCTTTTTAAACTATACGCCGTAAACCTCAACTCTTTTTGGGTCAAGTTCTTAATCTTATTTTTGTTCCAGGTGTAGACTACGTTTTACCAGTAGCACACAGATGGGCTGACCTTAGATAGGAATCGTTTGAACAAAAGGAAACCTGTTAGTTACTGGTTTTGGTGCAGATCTCTATGGTGTTTTCAAACCAGAAAATTGCTGCTGCTGCAAAAGCCATAGCAGAGTGAGGCTGTTGAGGCTGAATGGATGTGGAGAGCAAAGTAGCGCTAGGATTGTGTGTAGGTACCCTGCCTGGAACCGGGGCGGCGAGGGAGCAGCCTGTCCTTTCCCTCCTCTCCCCAGGGAGGGTGCAGCATCGCTGGGGGTAATGTGGGTGTTTGCTCCTGGGAAGAGGGGGCCGCTCTGCCCCTGCTTCGCTCTGCCATCTCACGGTGGACCTTCTTTCCTTCCTTTCTTCCTTCCCCTCCCTCCATCCTGCTTTTGGATTTATGGAGATGGGTTTCCATCAGAGCTCCACCACACCCTGAAAATTCGGTAGCTTACATTGAGCTTTCTTGGAAGAAAAAAGGAAAACAGCAGACAAACGGAAAGGTGCTGCCTACAGGGGAGGTGGCGGGGGCTGGTGGGGACTCAGCTCAAAGGAAAAGGTCTCTGTCCCCTCTCTCTTCCCCTCCTTGGAAAGGAAACATCAGACCCCTGTTGCCCCCGGTCTGAGCACACCTGACCGTTCTTTCCTGACACCTGATGCTGGTCATCGCCGCTTGTCTGGTCTCATATGATGCAAAGCTTCCCCCGCTGCTGCCCTCCCTGCCCCCCTCCCTCTGCCCTGCCTAGTGATTTGGTAAGAGAAATTGCCGCCGTTCACTTCCTTCTCCACCGCATAAAGGTATCAAGTTTTATTATTGCAATAAAAACGCTTTATGCTGGCTTTTCTCAACCCTGTGTCTTGGAGGTTTTTCCCTCACCTGTCTGTCGCTCAGCACAGTGGGTGCCGTGCCGGGCTCTGGGGGTGCTGGGGGTGCTGGGCTGGCCTCTTGTGCCATTTTGGGCCAGCCTCTGGCTGTGCTGGCTTGCTTTGGCGTGAAGCTCAGGTGCTTGGCCCTGGGAGCACAGAGGGACGCCTGGGGCTCACTGGGTTCTTTGGGAAGGTGATGGTGGCCTGCTGGAATTTGTATAATTAATTACCTTAGTATGACCTATTAAACATTGCCCTCTCAGCCTCTCGCCGTTGTGGCTGTGACTCAGCCTGGATTGGGAATGTGAAGGGCAGATGGACACATGCTCCCTGGGTCCCTCCAGCTCTCGAGAAGCGTCTCAGTATCTCCCGATGTATTTCATAGAATGGTTTGTGTTAGAAGAGGCCTTCAAGATCATCCAGCTCCAACCCCCCTGCCATGGGCAGAGACACTAGAGCAGGTTGCTCAAAGCTCCACGCTCTGGATGGAGCTTTTTATTTTGGTCCTCTTTGAATGCTGGACCACCATGGACCTGAAAAGCCTCTTGGGTTTGTTTTTGTTTTTTGGGGGTCTTTCTCAGTGATACCCTCACCGTGCCTGGTCGGTGGGGCTCCCTGAGCCCCCCTGCTTCTGGTCCTTGCTGTGACACCTCAGGTGTTTGCTGGGGGCAGCTGGTGTGGCTCAGGGTGTAGGTGCCAGCACCCTGCTCCTCCACAAACGGCCTTTGCTCCGTTTGCCACTGTCGATAACGGGGCTGTGATCAATAATGCAGCGAGTCCTGGCTCCGGAGCAACTTTGTTGGGAGCAAAGTTTGTGTTTTAAGGGGAGGCTGGGGAAGGGGATGGAGAGAAGAGTGGCCACGGGGCAGAAGGAGCTCAGGCTGCATTCAGGGTCATGGGGAATCGGGGCCACGCTGTGCAGATATTAGGACTACCCTTAATTCATAGAATGGTTAGAGTTGGAAGGGACCTTAAAGATCATCTCGTTCCAACCCCCCTGCCATGGGCAGGGACACCTCCCACCAGACCAGGCTGCTCAAAGCCCCATCCAGCCTGGCCTTAAACACTTCCATGAGGCATCCATAACTTCTCTGGGCAATCTGCTCCAGTGCCTCTCCACCCTCACAGGAAAGAATTTCTTTCTACAAACTAATCTAAATCTCCCCTCCTCCAATTTAAAACCGTTTCCCCTTATTGTATCACTACACTTGTGACAAAGGGTCCCTCTCCAGCTCTCCTGTAGCAACCTTCAGATCCTGGAAGGCTGCTCTAAGGTCTCCCCAGGGACTCCGTTAAGCAGAGCGTGGTGTTGCGGGTGCGCCAGTATCACGCTCTGCCCTTTGCTGTGACCACTTCTAGGCGGAAACTCGAGGAGAGCTTGGGTTTCTCTTCTTGCATAGCTTTTTGCTTTAATTATTAACTGGTTCTAGGCAACGCTGGGGCGTCTGGTTGGAGATTAGCCAGGGCTGCTGGGGGACGGCAGGGAGCCTGGTGGCCAGCGGCTGCCCTCCGCTGCCCTGGGCACATGGTGGCTCCAGGAGCACCCACGAGAGAGGATGGGGTGTAGGAGGGAGGGTTTGGAGCAGGCAGGGACTCCTCGGGAACCATCCCCTCTGGCTGCTGTGGGATATCTCCCTGCTTCTGGCCGTGTTTGTCGGCAGCGGGGCTGCTCCCGTCCTGGGCTGGAGGAGGCAGACGGGAACCATGGGGCTAAAAATAACACCAGTAAATAAAACGTTTCCTCCTGGCCTGGCACGCCGGAGCGGGGGCACAGGGATGTGCCCGGCTGCTGCTCAGTGGCAGGGCTGGCTCCACGCCGCCGAGGTCCTGGGCTGGTGCCACCAGCTCCTGGCCCAGCTGGACCCTGCTGCCCGACTTCTGGGGACACAGCGGCTTGTGGCATCCCCGGTGCTGGCAGCAGGATGTCACAGGTGGGTGTTGGATGGCTGGATCCCAGGGTGACACGCCAATCGACGTCCCACGACAGCGGGATGCCCGTGTCTGCCCTGTGCCCTGACTCTGCGCTCGCTCAGCGTTTCCACACCTGCAGCGCGGGACTCCCACGGGGCTGTCACGCCTGGCGTGTGCCCCGGGGCCACCAGTGACAGGCTGGAAGGGTGCGGGACACGACACCCCGCTCACGGCTGCGTCAGCCCCACGCGCCCGGGCGGCGAGGTGTCAGCAGGAGCCAGCCGCCCACGCAGGGCTGCTCGCAGTGGGGCACCCCACGTCACACCCCCAGTCGAGGGCACCGAGCTGCCAGGTCCAACAGGAGTTGTGATGCAGTGGGAAGGGGGCAGGGGGGGCATTTTGGTAGTTAGCAGGGGGCACAGCCCCATCCCTGCTCCCCAAGTGTGCCTGAACCCCCAGAAAGCCATCCTAATCCCTCTCCCCATCCCTGCAGTGATAGGGCTCTGTGCAGCTTTAGCTTCATCTTCCTCTTCCTCACCTGTGCCCTACCTGGTGGGGGGTGGCGTCAGCTGAGGCTGCCTGGCCCCTCCCTGGGCTGGGCATGGCTATAAAAGCCCGGTGCCTGGCAGAGGGTGGCACAGGGAGCAAGGAGCTGTTGGCAGGTAAGTCCTAGGGGTGGCAGGGTTGGGGTCTGGGGGTCTCGCCCGTCTGGGGATGCTGCTGTGGTCCCTGGGGTGCGTGGGGGATCCTGCCTGGTTCACGCAGGGCTCGGAGCTGGGTCTGGATTTGGTCCCTTCGCCCTGAACTTTGGATAATGAGTTTTGGGGCACGCGATGCTGTGGGGCAGGGCTGGGTGGCACAGCCTTGCCATGGGTAAGGCACACTTCAGGGGGCAGAGGGAACTGCGAGGAGTCAG
This sequence comes from Pedionomus torquatus, assembly GCA_013398155.1. NCBI lineage: Eukaryota > Metazoa > Chordata > Aves > Charadriiformes > Pedionomidae > Pedionomus > Pedionomus torquatus. The sequence continues at coordinate 10,297 of VZRU01001003.1, forward strand.
AGGGACTGTTCCCATGGGACATCCCACTCCTGTGTCTGGGTGGTTCTAGAATAGTCCCGCTGGGCAGGTGGACATGGGGAGTGGGACCTGCCACCCGCTGAGTGGTACCTGCAGTGCCCGTGCCTGGCACACAGCTGCCTGTGTCCCAGCTGCTGGGAAGTGGCAGAGGCGGTGGTGGCCCTGGTGACACAGCCTTGAGTCACACCAGAGGCCCAGGTGACAGCCTATCTCCAGCACACGGAGCCAGGCACATGGTCTGGGAGGGATGCTCTGGGAGGGGCACCTTGTCCCTGAACCGCCCCATCCCTGTCCCCAGGCACTGTCACAGCAGCAACGATGGCAACGCTCTACCCTTCCCTGGAGGACATGAAGGGCCACCAGATCTTACAGGTCAGTGTCAGTAATGGAGGGGGACCCTGATAGGTCTCTGTGGTGTCCCGCCCTCAGGGGCTGGGGGGCACAGCTTTGAGCAACCCTCATCTCCTGGCAGGCACAGGCAGCTGCTGGGGTGAGGACCCCTGCCACGACGGTGGTCACGGAGAAGCCGAAACTTGCCTCAGGCACCAGCAATGCAGGTTGTGATCAGCTCTCCCTGTTGAGGGGCTGGCTGGGTGGGGGGGGGAGTGAAGCTTACCATGGAGGGGTTTCAGCTGAGACCCACACATAGCTCAGTTCATGGATAGGGGAGAGGATTTGGGGTTTTCTTTCCTTTGGTCCATCCCCTGCCATGTCCTGTGTGCCAGTCACTGGGTCATGGTCCCAGGGTGGGAGGGTGATGGTTGTGGGGTGGGGAACCTGGTGAGCTGAGGTCATTCTTGGTGTGTCCTGCAGCACCGCCCATGCTATACCCCAACCTGGCGGAGCTGGAGAACTACATGGGACTTGCTCTCTCCAGCGAAGAGATCCAGAAGAACCTGCACCCGGAAAACAGCACTGTAGGTGTCTGGGCTGATGGCTCTTGCCTGCCCTGTGCGTGGCTCCCCCTGTGCCAGAGCATCGCTGCTGGGGTGGGGTGGGTCCCGCTGGGACCACATCCTGCCTGGGGAAGGGATGCAGCGTCCCCCTGAGGGCTGATGTGCGTGGGGTCCCATGCCCCCACCAGCCCAACTGACCCCTGGCTCCATCGCAGGCACTGACCCCCGCTGGGCCATCCCCGGGCCAGCTGATCGCCCCCCTGAGCGGGAACAACGCGGGGCTGCGCCGAGCAGAGATCAAGCCGGGCGTGCGGGAGATCCACCTCTGCAAGGATGAGCGAGGCAAGACGGGGCTGCAGCTGAAGAACGTTGACCAGGTGAGGGGGCTGGGCTGGCACGACGCTGTGGCATGGCATGACATGGCACGGGGCATCATGGCATGGCACGGCATGGCACAGTGTGGTGCACCGTGGCATGGTGTGGTGGGACACGCTGTGGCACGGTGTGAGGGAGGTGATGGTGTCTGTGATTAGTTCTGGGCACCTCACTAAAAGAAGCATATTGAGTAGTGATAGGACAAGGGGTAATGGTTTTAAACTGGAAGAGGGAAGATTTAGGTTGGATATTAGGAAGAAATTTTTTACTGTGGGTGTGGTGAGGCACTGGAGCAGGTTGCCCAGGGAAGCTGTGGCTGCCCCATCCCTGGAGGGGTTCAAGGCCAGGCTGGATGGGGCTTGGAGCAACCTGATCTGGTGGGAGGTGTCCCTGCCCAGGGCAGGGGGGTTGGAGCTCAATGATCTTTAAGGTCCCTTCCAACTCTAACCATTCTATGATTCTACAATTGAGGTGCTCCAGCATGTCCAGAGGAGAGCTACCAAGCTGGTGAGGGGTCTGGAGAACAAGTCCTATGAGGACTGGCTGAGGGAAATGGGCATGATTAGTTTGGAGAAGAGGAGGCTGAGGGAAGGTCTCATTGCTCTCTACAGCTACCTGAAAGGAGGTTGCTCAGAGGTGGGTGTTGGCCTCTTCTCCCAAGTGAGTAACAACAGGACCAGAGGAAATGGTCTGAAGTTGCACCAGGGGAGGTTTAGATTAGATGTTAGGAAGAAGTACTTGACTGAAATAGCGGTCAGACACTGGAATGGTTCAGTCACCATCCCTGGAGGTATTCAAGAAACGTGTAGATGTGGCACTTCAGGGCATGCTCTAGTGGCCGAGATGTAGGGATATTTTGTGTGTGTATGGTTGGTCTCGATGATCTTGGAGATCGTTTCCAGCCATGAAGATTCTGTGATTCTGTGGAGTGGTGTGGTGTGGCATGACACCATGGCATGGCACTGTGGTTTGGTACATGGCATGGCACAGCTCGGCAGGGTGCACCGTGGCATGGCACAGCATGGTGTGGTGGTGCACCATGGCACAGCACAATGTCGCATGGCAAGACAGGATACATCATGATGAGACAGGACACATCATGGCACAAGCATGACAGTACAGCCCAGGGTGACGTGGCGTGGTGCATCATGGCATGGCAATGTGTGCCATTCAGTGGCACAGCATGCCAGGGTGAAGCATGGCCTGGCCTGGCACAGCTGCCCAGTCCCTGTGCCACCTCTCTCTCCTGTGTCCCCAGGGCATCTTTGTGCAGCTGGTGAAGGCCAACTCGCCGGCAGCGTTGGTGGGGCTGCGCTTCGGTGACCAGATCTTGCAGATCAACGGCAAGAACTGCACGGGATGGAGCAGCGACAAGGCACAGCGGGCACTGAAGAAGGCATCCCCGGAGAAAATCCTCATGGTGGTGCGGGACAGGTGAGTGGGCAGGTGGAGAGGGGATGTCCCTAGGGGTGCCAAGGGTGATGACCTTCTCCCCACAGGCCTTTCCAGCGCACCGTCACTGTGCACAAGGACAGCACGGGCCATGTTGGCATCGTGGTCAAGAAGGGGAAAATCGTGTCGTTGGCCAAGGACAGCTCTGCCGCCCGCAATGGCCTCCTCACCAACCACTGCATCTGCGAGGTGAACGGCCAGAACGTCATCGGCATGAAGGTAGGGGCTGAGCACATACAGCGGTGCAGAAAGTGCCCAGGATCTGGCCACAGGAGCCATACGGAGTTGCCATAGGATGCTGGGCAGAGATGGGCACCCCAGGGAACCCTCACGCTCTCTCCCACAGGATAAGCAGCTCACGGAGGTGCTGGCAGGGGCCGGGAATGTGGTGACACTGACCATCATCCCCACTGTGATCTACGAGCACATGGTCAAACGGTGAGACCGTAGGGCCATAGTGCTCGCCCCCACCCCACTTCCCCAGGGAGCCCCCCCCCGGGCTGTCCCCGCTGAGCGTCTGTCCCTGTCCCCAGGCTCTCGTCGGGGCTGGTGAAGTCAGCCATGGACCACTCCATCCCTGACCTCTGAGGCGATTGCTGCCATCCTGGGGGCCCGACGCCACTGTGGGTAGCCCTCGTGGCCAAGCCTGTGTGTGCTCCTGGAAGCTTGGGGGTGCTGCTGAAGGTACCCCCCCAGCATCCCCAAAAGAAGCTGTTTTAGCACAAAATCTCTCATTCTTACAGAGGCTGGAGTTTGCAGGGAGGAGCAGGGACTGCCAGCTCGTGATGTCCCACGTGTTCCCCCAGCTCTCTCATCAGCAGGGACGTGGCACAGGCCTCTCCTCATCCTGGGGTCCTTGTGTCCCCCCGTGTCCCCGCTCAGGCCAGCCCTCCTCAGGGCAGACGCCAAAGGCTGGCTCCAGCCAAAGCAGACACAGACCCAGCGACATTTATTACATCCACCACAGACAGCGAGTACAGGACAGGGGAAACAAGAAAAGGGGGGTTACAGCTTTTTCAGTTCTGTATTTAAAAAATATATTATATAGATTTGTCTTTCAAATATAATCATTACATTTATTTCTTGGCAAAGCTTTGGATAGTCTAACAGACGTGTACACAGATCCACAAATACATTGCACAAGAGGCGTAAATCCTAGCTCCGCTTACACCGACCGCCCCGGCTGCCGTGTCACCCTTTCTCCCCAAATACTCCTCCTGGCACCCGGTGCTGTGCCAGCGGCTGCCGCTGCCTCTGCCACCCCCCCCAGTGTGGGCAGAGCCCCCGGATGGGGGGATACGGGGCAGCCTAAGGGATGTGGGACACAGCGTGTGCCCGCACAGGGAGCAGTGGATGCCGGCGTGTGAAGCATCACCGGCTCCCAGGGACACCCCGCTGGCAGCACCCATGGGTGTTGGAGTTGCGGGGGAGGTGGGAGGGGGAAACACCGTTAGTTTAAGTCACGAAGAAGCCACAGACATTCACGGGGGTGGGAGCACCATGCACCCAGGGAGCCCCAAGTCTGGTGCCCCCCACCAGCCCCCACCGAGCAATCATTGCTGTCTTTGCTTTTCATTAAAAAAAGGCATTTTTGTTTTCCTGGAGGCCACCAGCAAAGTGGGGATTTGGGGAGGGGGCCAGGGCAGGCAAAGGCTCTCAGCTCTGCCCACACAGCCCTGCCCGCACGCCCTCACTGCCTCCCTGCAAAGGCATCCTCACGCTCCGGTACAGATGGCATCACCGGCATCGCTGCTGCCAAAACCTCAAGAGCCCCCAGTCCCACCCCAGTCCCATTCCACGGTGGCCAAAGCCAGGGCTGGGGGGTCCCCCCCCGGGCTCGCTGCTGCCTCGTCATCCCCCGACAACAGGGCTTCAGTCTGTACCAAAACCAAAAAAAAGTGAATATAGTGCAAAGCAAAGGGAAGGAGGGATGGAGGCTTCCCCCAGGGCCACTCGGCTGTGCAGGATCCCCAGCTCAGGTCCGTCCCAGGGTGGAGGGACATCTCCCAACCGAGCAGTGGCTTGTAGAGGTGCTGAGCAAGGGCCCAGCCAGGGCATCATCCTGCAGGATGGAGGACAGACACCAAAGAGGCTCAGGAGGCCGGGGTGAAGGTGCCCCGTGGGGTCCCACCACTTCCAGAGCTGGTCCCTGTGTCCGGGTGGGATCTCTCCATCCTCCTGCCCGCAGCCAGACGTTGCTGTCATGGTGCAACCTGCACCTGGAG
>VZRU01001003.1:28832-48016 GCA_013398155.1 Pedionomus torquatus
CCCGCCCGGCATCATAATTTTCATCTACCCAGTGCAATTCTGAGGACATCCATCCGCCTAGCGAATGACGCACTTCTATAAAATAAAATATATAAATAAATGGCGCTTTTTTGACTCAAGTTAAATACCCAGGGGCAGCCCGGGCTGCGGGGCCGGGGTGGAAAAGCAGCGTCAGCGGAGCTGCAGGGGTGCTGGGGGCTGGCATTTGGGGCGGGTCCCGCTCGCTTGGTGGAAAATGGGTGGATTTGGTTTTGAAACACCCAAAAACTACCCACCGCTGCCTCAGCCACGGGCCTGGGCACTCCTGCTGCTCCCTGCGTGTTTTCTTCTGTACCCATCGAGTTTAATCTTTCATTGCTATTTCATGAGCCAACGTTTAGGGTGAGGCTGCTTGGTGTTTACCAGGAGCCACCGAGCGGCTGGTCGTGGCCCACGTGGCAAGAAGCAGGGCTTTGGTTCCAGCTCCTCTCTGGTGACCCCAGCCGAGGCCGGCTGCAGAGACTGGGATAGTATAGAATCATAAAATGGTTAGAGTTGGAAGGGACCTTAAAGATCATCGCGTTCCAACCCCCCTGCCCTGGGCAGGGACACCTCCCGCCACCCCAGGTTGCTCCAAGCCCCATCCAGCCTGGCCTTGAACCCCTCCAGGGATGGGGCAGCCACAGCTTCTCTGGGCAACCTGTTTTCCAGGGTCTCACCACTTTGGAAGACAATGAGNCATATATATATATACACACACACCTCCAGAGAGGTGATTCTGCCACTTGGCTCTGCTCTGGTGAGACCCCACCTGGAGTCCTGTGCGCAGGGCTGGAGCCCTCAAGGATGTGGACCTGATGGAGCAGGTCCAGAGGAAGGCCATGAAAATGCTTGGGGTCTGGAGCACCTCTGCTGCGAGGACAGGCTGAGGGAGCTGGGGCTGTTCAGCCTGGAGAAGAGGAGGCTTCAGGGAGACCTTGGAGCAGCCTTCCAGGATCTGAAGGGAGCTCCAGGAAGGCTGGGGAGGGGCTGTTCACAAAGGCCTGCAGTGACAGGATGAGGGATAATGGCTTTAAGTTGGAGAAGAGCAGATTTAGATTGGAATTAGAAACAAGTTCTTTCCTCTGAGGGTGGTTGAGCACTGGAGCAGGTTGCCCAGGGAGGTAGTTGAGGGCCTTTCCCTGGAGATATTCCAGGTGAGGCTGGATGAGGCCCTGGGCAACCTGGGCCAGTTGGGGGGTGTCCCTGCAACTGCGGGGAGGTGGGACAGGATGACCTTTGGAGGTCCCTGCTGACCTGGACCATTTTATGATTCTCTATATAGATATCCTTGTGCCATATACATACACATAGCATCCTACACATACGCATGCACATATGGATTTACAGAGGCAGACCGTTCGCCCGCCGGCAGTGCCAGCGCAGCCCCTGCTCCGAGCCTGGATCTGGACCCGAGTTCAAGCTGTCAGGATTAACCCCGCTCTGACCCCATGCAGCAGGACAGGGAGCTCACCGAGGACGGGTCCCTCCCCGGCTCCCTTTGCAGCTCCCCCACGGCGACGGCGGAGTTTGGATAAACCTGTTCTGTAAATCCCCCCGGCTCTTTCCCGCAGGCCTATTCCCTGCAGGATTTGTACCTCATTTATCCTGACACGCAGACTATTTTCAATGCACATCCATCCCGCCTCTCATCTATCCTGCCTGCCACCCGCTCGCCTCCAGCCTCCTTTTGTTTCCCCTCTTTCCTGGTGAATCCAATGCGCAGCTCGTCTCCTTGAAAGGATAATTAATGAGTTACCGCATCCGCTGCCACTGGAGCTGCTCTTACCATGTGGCAGTGGCAGACGTGGCGCAGGCAGGGGCTCTGGTGTGAGGTGCGGAGTCATTTCACGTGGCTTTTGGGGGAGAAAAAGTGGTTTTCTCCTGCCTTGCCCAGCCCGCAGTGCTTGGTTTCCCGGGAAGCGCGGCATGGGGGGCTCACAGGGAGCCATGGGGGATTGAGTCTGCTGCAGGGAACGGGGAAGAGATTCTCTCTCACTCCTGCCATGGTCTCTGCTGTTTGGAGAACCAAACCCTTTTCTCACCCTGCATCAGGAGTTCAACAAAAAAAAAACCACTTTCCTGAACAAAACTGCCCAGCCTCAAACAAAAACCACCGCTCTCCATTGCAGTCTTGGCCTGGGCTTCACTTGAAGAGAAAGACAATTGTGTTTCTTCTGCAGAGAAAAAAAAAGAGGTTTTTACCAATCAGGGCCACTTTTCCCTCCATTATAACCAGAGAAGAGCAGCAAAGGTTTCTTATTGCTTATTTTATCAAATATTCCTACATGGGAAAAAGAAAACCAAATGGAACAACCCCCAGCCCTGACCCCTCCATCCCATCACAGGGCCGTCAGCTGTTTGAAGGCCTTTTGACTCCCCTAACAGAGCCCTCGGCATCAATTCTTTACCTTCCCTAAACCCTCCACACACAAATAAATCAATTCCTCGCCTTCCCTAAACTCCCGCCACACAAATAAATCGGGGCGTGACAGGAAGAGCATGGGTTAGCCAGGATGATGATGTCATCCATCCCTTTCAAATTTGATGAAAACCCCAAAAAAAACACTGACTCAGAGAAGGCAAACCCAAAGGACAGCTCAGGCGGCTGCCAGTTAGGATCCTTCAGAACAAACGCTGCCAAGCCAAGGAAACATCTCCTTCTGATTTTTATTGATTTCCTACTAAGAGGCATCAGGCTCCCCCCCACCCACTCCGCCTCCCCGAATGCACACAACCACCCGCCGTGTCACAGGCTGGATGCAACTGCACAACACTGCCTTGTTAAAACGTGCCCCAAATCACATAAAAAAATGCAAAGGACTAACAACGTTTCAGTTTAACATCCGTTTTTTAAGTAGGTCTCCACATAAATAAAGGTGTGTTGGTCTTTAAGTAAACGGGCTCCACAAAATCTAAACCTCCACAAAATCTAAAGGATTTCTCCCTGAAGCTTCCGTGACTGTTGTAGGGGTGGTGTAAATTGTCTCTGCCTGAATGCGTGAAAATGATGCTGGAGACAGTGGCTTGCTAGACCTTAAAGTACCAAATACTGAACGTTTTTTGAAAGGAACAATTCCAAATAGGCTGCAGTTTTGGATAGAGATTAACAGGCTTGTCATACTGGTGGTGTTAGATAATTAACACACATGAGCCCCATTAAAAATAATTTAACCTCCAAAGCTGGTCTCTAAGAAAGGGTTGTAAGGACGTTCATAAAATCCCTCTCAATGTGGATCTCTTATGTAAATATGTATTTTAGGGATATTTTATTAACAGAATAAGGAAGTGCTCATCATATAAATGTATATATTAAAAATAAACACCCTATGGAACACCTTGGAAACCGACACTGAGGCAGCACCTGCACAAGGCAGTTACTTGGCAGGTGAGAAAACGAACCAGGAGAGAGCTCTGCTCACTTACCACGCTTTGACAAGATTTTCAACCATTTCTCAGGAAACACCTTTTCTGAAAAAGATTTAGACTAAGGTTGATTTTTGCCAGCTTATCTGAACACTCCAGGATTTCAGTGAGCGTCGAACATGGGGCCGAGGGTGGCCCTAATGTCAGCGAAGGGCGCGCTCTGGCTGAGCTCGATGACCGCCTGCTTCTTTAGAACAAGGAAGATGTAAAACTTGACCGCAGCTTCTTTCCGGCTGTTTTTCCAACAGAGCTCCCGAAAACTGAAGGCCTGCATGCCTGACTGCCTCAGGTGCTGCGTAAGGGGAAAAGAGAGGCAGTCAGCTCAGCTTCACCGCCAGTAAAAAACCAGACCCCATCAAGTCTGAACTGGAAAGTGCTGCCTTGAGGGAGTATTTTCTGCTTGAACGCCTCAGATAGGTTCCTATCTTGGCATTTGCATTTATAGAAGTGGCTCTTGACATTTTATTGCTGTACCATTGCTAGCACCTACATACGTTACTAAAAATCTACACAGGCTCACGGTTCCAGTGAATTTGATGAAATTGTACCGAGGCATGTGATTAAGAATGTCTGTAAAGGTTTTTGTGACCCTAAACAGTAAAAAAATCATTGTCCCCCCTGTTTTTTGGATCCAGAGTAGCAGCTACATCACAGGCAACTTCAGTCACAGCTAATGAGTGTTATTACTGCAGTTTTTTTTAATGGCTATACTTATAGATAAGTATTTATTTATGGGTATCGTGCAGAACCTTTGAAATATGTTCACGTAATTCTTAAAAAGCAACAACAGGATGACTATGAAATCTCACTCCATCCCTAGGGAAGAGCCCGGTTTGGAGCAAACTTTGGTGTGTTTTGTGGACAAAGCCCACTCCCTGTGCCCTGTTGCCCACACTTGGATTTCTCCATCGGCCCCATTCTCCATTCAGCCACGTGGCACTTTGGATTAGAGAAGTGACCTGAAGAAAGCAAACTTTTGGCCGTGTTTTTCCATTCCCTCCACCCAGACCAGTGCTGGGGCACCAAAACACTCATCCAGGCAAAAAGGAAGAGCAGCACTGAGCCATCAGGCCAAGAGTTTGGAAGATCAGCATCAGGGCAGCCTGTGCTGGCTCCTGTTACTGTCCTGTCGATACCACATACGATATCATATGTTACAGCTTCATCAGTTTTACAAGGATTTCTGCAAGAAAAGCAGAATAAGCCTTCCTGAAGGAAAGGCTAAATTAGGAAATTTAGCTCCCTGCTAAATTTCAAGCACCTAGAAAGCACTGGGGCATTAAAATGTCTTAAAGAAGGGGTGACCAGCTTTCTTTCTAACATCACCCTCACACATTTTCCCAGCCTTCATCTCAGAAACAGCTCAAGCAGATGAATGGCCAAATGATGGCATCCTGCAGGGCTCAGCTGAGATCTGGCAAACAGTAAGCAGCAAGGAATTGGGTTCTGTAGAGATAGGCCAGAGCATGCTCAGGGAAGGAAGAGAGCAAGGGCTTAGCATTACAGCAAACTCTGCTGTGGGGGTAAACGTGCAGAAAATTGTAGCAATTCCAGCAGCTGTGAGAGAGGAGACCATGTCAGGCACCGGGAAACCTGATTTCTTACATCAATACCCAATAAAATGCAGTTATACACTGTGCGTGAGAGGCGGCAACATGATCAAGAGTATAAGGAGGAGATTTTCTGACATGGTCCAACTGAAATCAACACCTGGTTTTGACATCTAATTACAAAACCCACACTGGTACCTGCAGAATTTTTAATAAACGAAGAGTTCTTTTGTTCCACGTTATTTCTTCGCTGTCTTTGCTGTTCCTCATTAGCTCCTTGAGAAGAAATACAACAGAAGGTTAGACAGCACGGGTAAAAAGTCACACCCCACAATGATAAAAAGGACAGGAGTTCCAGTCTAATTGAAAATTCACCAGGAGCTAGCATTTTGGTGGCCATATTCATGATATTTGGGACCTCTGACACCTCAGCAGCCACACTGGGCTTTGTGAAGCAGAGAAAAGAACGCCAGCTACATTCTTTCTGTGACAAAGAGATCAGGTGCACTAGCACATTAGGTACTATGGAAGTGGTCCCAGCCAGCCTTGGGGAGGCAGCTTCACAAGAAGATACCATTCTGTGTGACTGGGATTCTGACAGTGTTTGTACCGGGCAGAGGCCAAAAAGGGCGTTCAAAAATTTCACTTTAGATTCTGGGCTCAGCCTCTGAAGTCGACAGGAGAAGAGTGCTCTTGTTTCAGAGCGTCTGAATATCCTCATAGCCAGTAAGTTCAGCAACTGTTTTCTTCTTACAGGAAGCACAATCTGTAAATAAGGAGCTGTTTCTCTCCCAGACTGTAACCTTTGAATGTTGGAATACATGTAACCCAGATTACCAAACTATGAAGTTTTTGACTGGCAAAATGTGTACTAAAGATGATGTTACTACACCAGAATTCACTGTGAGTTCATGATGCCATCACTTTATTTAGGTGGGTTTTTGTTGTTTGGTTTTTTTTTTTTAATATCTCTGAGAAAGAACACATTTCAGAACAGAAGTAAGTCAGAGCTGTCGGCTCTGAGCAGACGTACGTTTGTTGACTCAGCTTGCTGTGTTTCAGCTTCTTGGCCCAGTGAGTTGTTCACCAGCGAGGAGCTCTCAGAGAAAACCACTCCGTCCTGCTGTTAGAACAGAAAGGACGATCAATAGACATTGAAAATTCTCAGTTACATAATTATGCTCAAATAATTTATTATAATAACTGCTTTCCAAAAGAATTTCATTATAGCCATTTCCACCATGGCTTTTCTCACATAGGAAAGCCCCTTGCTGTCATATTTATCCTACAGCTGGATCTACACTATGGGCTCAGTTCAGACCCTGCATTTTCTGCTGCCTTTAGGTCCAATTTTGTTGTTCTTTTTCAACTTCTTAAGCCTCACATTCTCTAAAGAATGCCCTTTCATGTTACAATAAATAAAGGTGTCAGAAATAGATAATTTGTTGTTGCGTAAATATTTCCTCAATATGAGACAAAACGTAAGTTTTATCCTTTATAAAGATGATTATATTTATCTCTTCAGTATAAAGAGGCTACATTTCATATTAAGGTTTTACGTATGCTTAGTGATTAGACTGTAATCTATACTGATGACTAGATATTTTAATTAATTGTTCACTTGTGAGAGTCTACAAATGTGCTTATAAACTAATGTTCAAGACACAAGCTACTTAAAGCTGTCTCTAGCATCTTTTTCAAACATAGAGTAGTAATTTCTTAACATGTTTTAAATGGAGCCCTAGCATAAAATGAAACCAATAAATACACTTAGGTCTCTAAAATTTATGGAAACTGCTCACTATATTTTCACCACAGTTATCATGAGTTTCATTTCTGTTATTCTGTGATGTCAACATAATCGAATCATTTCTAATTTTTCTCCCAGTCTCTGAATGAGCTGACTCCTGCAGGTAACTCGGCTCTTCTACTATCAGCATCTCTGTATTAATGAAAAAACAAGGTTTAAGAGGAAATTATTGTGAATCTCTGTCCTTTAAAAAAAAAAAATTGAAAAAGAAAAATCATACTCTAGTCTAGCAACCTTTGAGAGTGAGAGCCAGAATATGGAAATACAGAATAAATATAATTCCTAAAAGGGTCATAGAGGAAGAATGTTTCAAGTGAGTTTTTCCTGGAAACATCTAAAAGTTGACCTTTGTGGACTTGCAGGAGGTGGTTTGTTGATGAACTTCTAAGACAGACGTACAGATAACATTTCCAGCAGAGCAAAGGAGCAGAGGCAGATACATCACCTTCTTGGGAAATCTATAATGGAACTCTTCTTCTGGCTTGATATTGAACAAAATATAATCTTCAAGATGCAAATGGAAGTTATTTACATGGATTTGGAAATTTGGAGAGTGGTTTGTTTAAGGTTGGAATATATGGGAAGCTTTTTCTTTTTTTTTTTTCTAAAAAACACCCAACAACCACAAACCTGCAGTTTGGTAGCCTATTAGAGAAAACAAAGGTGAAGCAAAAAAATACCTCCTTATGCCACAAGGAAGAAAAAAACTTGCATTTAATTTCTGATCTAAGAAACAAAAGAACTGCAAAGTATTTATAAGAAAGAAAAACCCTTTCTAAAAAAAATAATTAACTTATAACATATTATAATTTTAACATATTATAACATATAACATTAACTTAACATATAACTTTCTTGGCCTTTGATGTAGAATATTGCACACAAACATCATGCACATGTGTCTCAAACATTATGTAAAATATTTTCTAACAGCTAATTCTGCACCAGCAGAATTGAAATATTACCTGTGGTATCTTGCTCTCTTCTTGTTTCTTCTATTTCAGACTCCATCTGCATACCGTTTCTTCTCATCTTAAATCCATGACTCTTGAAGCATTTTGCAAACAACTGAAAACAATTATTTTCATTTGTTTTCGGAATATCATGTCAGATTATTGGCAAACATCAACACAAAGGTATGATTATGAGCTGTATGTTAATTGCTGCACCTAGATTTTACATATTTGAATTAGGTCATTCTGAAAACCTGCCATTAAAAAAATAAAAAAAAGTAATTTCCTTCTGCAGCTTCAACTTTGGCACTGAACTCCAGGAAGAAATGTCTTAGGAACAGCTTGGATTGTTCTCCCTTGAAGCCAGCCAGTAAGGAGGGATTAAAAAAAAAAAAAAAACAACCAAAAACCAAAAAGAAAACAACAAAAAACATCTGCAGTTCTCTCTGCGTGGATATCTCTCCCCATGTACCAGCGTGTATTTTTCATCCCCATAAAGAGCAAGTTGCAATTCTGCACGTCGACTCTAAGTGGTGAAGCTGTGCTGCTGTAACGGACCTGGGGAGCTGTTTGCCTGCAGACCCTGCCTCCCAGATCTCTCAAAGCTACACAACAGAAGAAACACAGTGCAATTAACATAAGGCACCGTATCTTTCCGTGTCACCTTGTATGCACACTGATCTCTTCTTTATCTTATCACCAGTTTCCTGGAATGATCTGTCAGATACTACACAGGGACACAAGAGGCTTTGATAGATCATATTTTCACAAAACAATAACATCTTTCTTGTGAAAAAAAAGAGTAGCAAGGTCCACAGCCACAAGAAAGGGTGGCCTGGACCACCCTTCTAGCCACAGTGATGGAGTGATCAAAAACCTCTCGGTCCTCTGAAAGGCAAGTACAATCTCCAATTGGGAAAATAGAGAAGAAATTCGTATACCACGTTTCCAAAGTCATTAACAATATTTAATAAGTTTAAGCCTCATGTATCTTTAAAGTAAATGCAGAAGAAAGTTATGGTTTCATGTTGCTTACAGAACAGAAACAAAAGAGATTAAAAAAATCAAAGTAGAACGTAGAAAAGAAATTTTTAGAAATCAAAGCAGTTGTGTACTAGCGTACCACCAGCCAGGTGCCATTACTTCAGCTGAAAAAATCAACTCTCAGGTTTCTTTGTCATTTTTAACTTGTTATTGGGGTGCTGGAGATTAAAGCTGTGAGCTCTACAGATGGTATTTTTGATTAAGCAATTAGTGGTGAGTATGCAAATAATCGTATCAGGTATCCAGCTGAACTGTACTGCAAAACAATACTTTCAATGATGCTACACACCTGCAGTTTAGTAGGAGTTCACATAAACCCAAGTCTGCAAAATCTCTCCCTGTTAAGATTCTAGATGAGCAACAGTCCCATAATCTATGCATAAAAAACCTACAAGGAGTCGATCTTTACCATTTGCAGCTCAGCATGAAACACAGGCAGCGCAGGTTGAGACAGGAGTTTATCCGCACCTCCCGATTTCTTCCACATCATTGTTCTCTTCGTTGGGGGTGCAAGGTCTAACGTCGTAAGGATGTCTGTGCAGTTGTTCAGTTGGTTGTATATAGCGTTGCAGCCGAGTTCCTTGCTTACATCCACAAGCAACTTCCTCTTTCTTTTCTTTTTTTCCCTCTGGGTGACAGCTAAGTAGAGCAAGCATTTTAAAACAAAACCACCAACAACAAGTCTAGCAATGTTTATTCACAGAACACACAAAAAAAAACCAGCACTGTGATTCAAACAGACAGGCTTCTGACCTCCTGAAACACCCCACAGAGTTGAAAATCAAAGTACAAGAGCACCGGACATTTCTCCAAGGGTTTTCATCAAGTATATTCTTTGTATTCTTGTACAGGAAATTCACATATATCTAATTACGGAAGACATATGACTATTCTACTAAAGAACCAGGAAAATGTAGACTTAATGAGAACTCATGATATGCCAACAAGACTGAATAAGCTATCTTTAATCCATCAGGAAGTTATTTGTTTCAAGAATTCCTGATGTACTCAACAGGTTTTGTTATCTCATAATTAATGTCTGTATTTGTCAGTTTAATCCTTTAGCAATTTAATTAAGAAGTACATAGTAAACACAGAAGAGACACAGTTTGGTCATATAGCCATAGCTTCCTGAATATTCTTTTGGCAAGTTGGAACATTCCAGTGTCCTATATTAGTGTCAACATGATCTTGTGTATTTGCTAACAGCCACCAATGTGACAGGTGACATCTAGTTTTACTCACAGAAGAAATCATAGAATCAAAGAATGGTTAGAGCTGGGAGGGAACTTAAAGACCATCCAGTTCCAACCTCCTGTTATGGGAGGGACACCTCCCACCAGACCAGGTTGCTCAAAGCCCTGTCCAACCTGGCCTCGAACACCTCCAGGGATGAGGCATCCACAGCTTCTCTGGGCAACCTGGGCCAGTGTCTCACCACCCTCACAGGACAGAATTTCTTCCTAATATCTAATCTAAATCTCCAATTTAAAACCATTACCCCTTGTCCTGTGGCTCCACTCCCTGACAAAGAGTCCCTCCCCATATCTCCCGTAGTCCCCTTCAGGTACTGGAAGGCTGCTACAAAATCTCCCCGGAGCATTCTCTTCTCCAGGCTGAACAGCCCCAACCCTTTCAGCCTGTCAACAATGAAATGGAACAAAGAAATGAAACGTCCCACTTTCTAGATCTTCTTAAAGTTGAAAGTTTAAAAAACAAACTTTCACAAAGGCCCAAAAATTTCAAGATTGTTAATTTACACATAAAAATCTGTTGTGTCACTAGCAATAACAATTCTTTAGCTGAAACTTCAGTAAACCTCATGAACAGGCCAGGCTTGCACTACTTGCAGAACTGCAGAGCAACAAAACTTGATTTATTATGAGAAAAAAAACCCATAAGCAGAGATTTGGGCAGATCAGATGAATGACCTGATACTGCTTTTGTATAATAGTTACCATAAAATGTTATATAAAAATAGAGCAGACGAAATCTAAAGTGGGAATAACCTGTTTTGCAAATATTTTCACTAAGACAACAAGCAAACAATCAGCAAGAAACTGGTCAAGTTCTGACCTGTATCATCAACTGGCTCAAGCACAAATCCTTCTTCTTGTTCTTCTGATAAAAGTATTGTTTCATTCATTAGATGACTGACTTGCTTAACAGTGGTGTCTGCACCATTGGACCCAACTATAAGAAAACACAGCAAATAACCCAAAGGAAAAAAAAAGTTTACAGGGTGGAATAATGTCTCTATCTCATGACACAAAATGATAACAGACAAAAAAGATCAGAATTAGAAAACTATGATTTTGTCTGTAATCTCACACCCTAGTGTACGAGTAACTGGCGCTGCTGCTCGCGTTCTGTACTGCACCCCTTTGCTGACACCAGAACCTGGATGACTGGGTGGTGGAACAGACCGAAGAGCCGACCTGGAAGAAAACCCACCTGGTGGAAAATGTTGAGGGGAAAAAGCATTTCATTTCAATACCTATCTGTCTCCAGTTCCAGGCAACTGCATGGCAGCGTGGAGGTTTCTGCCAATGGAAAAGGAACTGGTAGAACTAGTAGTAGTGCGAGGAGGGGCAAGTGCCATCATTTCCCTCTAAAGCTGGTCCAGAATTCCCAGTTTGAAATTAACAGTGTGCTGGTAAGGGTAAATTTAAGATATAAAAAAAACCTTTCCAAATTCAAAAAATAATTTCATCGATATCAAATCAAAAGAAGACTAACAGCACCTTTATGAACTACTAAAATCATTCTGTCGATGAAATATGAAGCCAGAAACACTCATAAATGAAGTTAAAAGTTACAGCATACCCTTTTTCAGCTTCCTTTCCCCTACAAAAGTGGTATCAGACTGACTAAGCAGCAGGGTGGATCAACAGCGTATCCAACAGGATGTCATGCAAAAGTTTCAAAACAATTTCAAGTTACAAATCCGGAATCCCTAGGTTAAATTAAATTATACCTAAAATAGTGGGTGAAGCGTATTAGAAAAAACACAAAAGACACAAACAAAGGAAAAAGGCAGGGGATATTATACAAAGCTGAATGTAACTTTAGGGCATTAATACAGGAACAGAGGGCTCATATTAGACGGAGCAGACACTGCAGACTCACCAGCTGTGCTGTTCTCTGGTAGATCTTGTGACAAAGAACGTTCTTCCTCCATATCAACATCTTTATCTAGGCCATTTTCCTCATCCCTCAACAGGATTTCTTAAATACAAAATACGTAGTTTTAATCATTCTAAGCCTTAGTAGTCATGGAATAGCCTGAAACAGCCTGATGTTACTCATTTAAGGTAGTTTCTGTGCAAATAAAAAAGCTGAGCTTCCACAGATGGCGTCAGTGATAGAACTGCCTTTAGCAGAATAAAAAGAATGTTAGTTTTAATTTTGAGGTTTTCACCTTTTCTTTGAAAAGCATGATATTGATATTGTTTACAGGTATAAATCTATAAAGGGTTACATAAATAGAAGCTCTTTTGCTGCCCTTGTTATTACAACAATAAAGGTAGAAACGCTGCATTATTTTACCTCTGAAAATATGAATTAAATTGGCAAACATTAAGTATAAATTTAATACCTCGAATTCTAAAAAACTAAAATATCTTCTTTAATACAATTTTTACTTGGCAATATCTAAGTGATCATAGAGTTAGTGACAAGTATAAAAAAAAAAAGGAAGGATGAAAACAAACAAAAAAGATACAATTTATGTTTGAAAACAATCAATTTCATGCTGTCTTGTTTGCTTCCCTGTAAGAATAAAAACATTTGGAAAGAAATTAATTCTGTTTATCTGTGGCAAACCCTACCAATCATATCCACAGCACCCTCCTCATCTCCAAAACAATCATGCTCAAAACCACAAGTATCTTCATGCAGGGCTGACTTCTCTGTATTTATGCTGGCAGAGGTGTGATCAGCCACAAGACTGTTGCTGCTCATTGAGGTGCTGCCATCAGAGAAGCTCTGTTTTCTTAGTGCGTCGGGTTCTTCACCTGAATAAACACAGAATTTGTGATGCTTCCTCTGCACGAATTTTTAAAATGCCTATTTATGCATTTCCTACATTTTCAAATAATTTTTAAAAGAGTGTAAGGTAGCCCATGCCTCAAATGGAATAAACAATAAACAATTGTAGCTAATTCAGTAAAAAGCAGAAAATGTTGGGTTTGATTCTCAGTTTCCAGTATCAGATTACTTAGGCAGAGTACATACATAAAAATTTAAGCATAAGACAGTATGACAGGCCAATCAGCAAAACTATTAAATAAATGCAGTTTTAATGACAGCTTTTTCACATATCAAAAGGACTCAGACTGTACAAAATGTTGCATAAACCAAACTTTTCCTTATGGAATATTTCTAATTTCTCAACTTCTCTCACCAAAGTTTCTATCACAGAGAAGTATAGCGCTTTCGTAATCCTCTGTAAGTGTGATGTCTTCAGCTCTGCTCTGATTCAAGGTAAAATGTTCAGCAACATCTATGGCACTGATAAAAAAAACCCCAACAAAATTATATAAAATATAGTATGAACTGAAACCCATTAACACATTTAGCTGGAAAATGAAAATTTATTTCTAAACAGTCTTCAATCCTGACTTTTTTATTGTAAATACCCAAAATAGTTCTGTTTCCTATGTCATTGAAAGTCCTCTGGATGATCTTCATTTTTGTGGAGGGAGAACAACTGTTTTCCACAGCTATTTGCATTCAAGCCATTTGAAGTTTTATTGATAAAATTCACTGCTTTGAATTTCCTTTAAAAGCCGAAAATAACCATATGGAAAACAGGTGCTATATGTTTATTAAAACTGATACCTCTAAGTAAGTGAACAGCTGCCTCCTTTGCTTCTGTGCAATCCCCAGTGTACGCTCTGCAATGCAGCAGCCGTACCAGGAGAGAGCTGGGGAGAAGTCCACGAGGCAGGGAAAGCATTTCACTCACTCAGCTTTGAAATGTCCCCCCCTACCAACCCGCACCTGGAATTCCATGAACAAGTGACCCAGATGTACTCTCAGAAAGCAATCCCTTCTAGAAACAGCAGGCGTATTTATAGGAATGCAGGGAGCACCCATCCTCCTTTCCATGTTTCATATTTCTCCCCTCTCCTCTGCCAGTGAACTTGGGCTTGTGTGAATTTGTTCCTCTCCAAGCCCTGCTACCCACCAGCACTTGTCACATAGAAGGCATCTAATTAGTGTAACGCCATCATCTGTACATCAAACCACACAGACTCTTTGGGCAGGCAGAAAGGGGCCACTTTACAGATGTAGCACACTGGGGTACTTCAATAAATAGTATTATATCACAGCTGCAATTACAAAATATGAAACACTCACAGATCCCATCAAACTGTATTTATGATGAGGTCCAGAGGAAGTCCCTGTGGAAGTCTGTTATCCTGAACCCTTGGGGCCATCAGAGCCACCAGAAACATGTCCTGGCCTCCTGCTTTTTATCAGTTTTTCTACATTAATGCTGATTTGTGTCAGAAAAGCCAAATAAATATGCTGGCTTTTCATCAGGAGCCAAGCTGACTGCTGCTGATAAAACACCCAGACACAAAGAGCAATGGAGCAGAAATTAAATGCGGTTGCACAATGGAACAGTACAACATTGCAGGGTTACCAGCCAAAGCTTCCTGGGTCTTACAACAGCATTTATACCGACTTTTATATCAGCTCTTGTGGTCAGAAAGTAGTTTGCAGACAATTTAAAATTAGAAAATCCTGAAGTCTAAGTTCAATACGTTATTTCATTGTAAAGGTCTGTTGATTAGACGGTCTTCGAGGAGCTGTACAAAAGCACAATTCCTGTGATTGCAGCCTTGTAAAGCTGAGTTGGAATTCAGGAAAATTCAGTTATGAAATCAAAACAATTCCATCTGAGTCTCGATCAGATACCAGCAAGGATATCTTTTAGTTCTGAAGAGACTACAGCGTGGCTTTGGCCAGGTTGACCAATCAAAATGAGAGATGGCCCCTCCCTTCCCTCTCTATGAAAAAGAGAGAAGAGGAAGAGAGAGAGATTTACGAGTTCAGGAAAAAACTGAACTACTGTAATGAAAATATTAATAAATAATAAAATAATACATAATAAAAAGAAAATTTTAAAAAAAGGTATATAGTGTATACAAAATCATATCAAGCTCCCAGAATGACAATCACAGCACCAGCAGGCATAAGGAAAAGTCCCAGACTGGTCTTGGTGACTAACCAGTAGCTGGATTCCAGATCTAGAGTCAGGAAGGCACGGATTGGGATAAAAGGCAAACAAACAGATAGGGTCCTCCTCAGACGTCGGCCACTGAAGGCAGAGAGTTGACCCTTTGATCCCTCAGCTTTTATACGGGGCATGATGCGGATGGGATGGAATACCCCTGTTGCTCAGTTTTGGGTCACCTGTCCTGTCCACTCCTCCTTGCAGATGTGACCCTTCTACGCTTTTCCGCTTCCGACCCTCCAATGGGACAAATAACTACATTACCTGACCTTGGTTGTTACAGCAATAAGTTATAGCAAGGGCCTCTCTGCACACCATCCCTTGGTACAATCAGGTCTTATCGCTGTGAGGGTGAACAGTTTCGGAACAATATGCTGTTAATTTCCGAGTTTAGTTAGTTAGAAGAGACCCAGCTGAAAAAGTGAAATTACTGAACAGAAAATTAATTCTGTTTTACCTCAAACCACGACATACTAAAATAATAAATAAAAACTAGGGAAGCATTTACTTCAAATCAGGTAGTGGTGTTTCAAAATCATGAAATTCTTCAGGTAATGTAATGGACTGATAAGCAGCCTCAAAGCTCTCTGCTGGAAGGTCAACAAGTCCTAAAAGAAACAGACAACATAACAAAATAAGCATCAATACAATAAAAGCAGTGTTCTCCCAATTACATATAGTAAGACCATAAACCTGTCAGGAAGGTCTGCTGTGATTCAAACAACAACAACAAAAAAAAAGCTTAGGCACTTTGTCAACAGGAGTCCAAAGTGGAATTAAAATCCTTAATTTACATGTAGAACCCATATTTTTTACAGACACATAGAGAAGTGTATGCTGCTACAGGACCTGAAATACTGTAAATAAATCAGGGTTATGAACAGCTGCTCTAAGTCCCTGAAAAGATTCTCACAGCTGACATTTAGCCTAGAGTCTTTCACACCACTTCAAAAGAATTATTGTGTTTTCTTTTTCTCTCTAGTGTCTGTATAACGCTATTCTCTAGCATCAAATAATTATGAAGTCAGATGGCAAATACTTGGTAATCAGAGAATCCTGGAACAATTTGAGCGAGAAGGGATTTCTGAAGGTCATCTAATCCAACCTTTTGCTCAAAACAGGGTAAATTTCTAAGATCACTTTTGACTATTTCTGCTGCTGGAGGTTCCACAGCATCCCTGGACAGCCTAGTTCAGCATTTTATCACTTCCACTACGCATTTTCCCCCCCTTATACCTGGCTGAGTTTTCCTTGCTGTAGTTGCTACCCTTCTCTCCTGTGCTTGTGCTGTGCAGTCCTCTATAAGCTACAGTTGTATCCATTAAAAATAGATAGTACAATGCACTTAAGTATTTCTTCTAGAGATTTCTAGATGTTTACAACTACTAACAAATCACAAGCATAGTCTTGAGAATAATGTGGAGTAGGCATTCAGTATTCTGCAAACAGACCAGCTCACAAAGCTCAGTAAGGCTGGCAATGGATTTTTTTATTTTTTTTTTGTCCCTGTTTTGCCCTGCAAACAGTGCCTCCCCATTTGGCACCTAAGTATGACAAATATATGGTCTGTGGGAAAAGGAACCAGCCACCTCTGCTCCCTTCTCACTGGCTACATGGCCAGAGCTCAAAACGCACTGTCAGATCTGGCACTAACACAGTTAGACATGTTGTTGGTGTCATCAGAAATTAAAATGAATTATCTAGCAACGGAGGCTGAATTCAAGCTTCTTCTCATACGACCACTTAAGATACTGCTTCTTTTAAGGAAGTTAAAGACATGAAATGGCATTAAATTAAGCCAGACTAAACATCAGGAGTAGGCACTAGTATGTTGAATTTCCTGTGTGATCAATGACATGTATTTAAGAGAAACATCCACAATTACCTTTTAACGCGAGAGCTGTAAAGGACACAGATGGAAAAATGCAGAATCCTGTACATACCTGGGCGAAAGGCTGTCTTCATTTTTGTCAAAGCTTCACTACAGTCTGCCAAGAGGTACTTTGCTTTCCTGTGGTAAATTCGCACCACTCCTAGCAGTAAGTGTCCAGAGGTTCGCAGAGCTATTGTAAACTGTGATGATTTTAAAAAAGTTGTTCAGGAGTTAGTATTTTTTTGCAAAAACATGACAATGAAAATATTACACAGTAGGGACAGAGTTCAGTAACATACACCAGTACAGAGCTCTAAAAAATTCAACATGGCTTTGTGGGGATATAGACAAACGTACACAGAAATGAATTATCAGAGCCAGGAATTTCTAATTGCTTCTGTTCCTAAACGTTGCCACCCCAAAGCACGAGTCCTGAACTGATGCTCTGACTTGATCGAAAAGTTTGTTGGCTCCCAACAAACAGTGTAACATACCCTGAAACAGAAACTAGCTGTTCGCATCCTAGTATTTGACACTGGTTATTTAAGTGAGCAGACACCATACCTATGCTCTTATTTATGCAAATAAAAGCCATAACTATGTCCTTATTTATGCAAAGTCTTCCTGCACCGAGCACATTTAATATGGTCGTGGTGATGGCAGACAGGATAGCATGCAAGGGAAAGGACAGGGTGCTTAGCTAATACCGCTTGGAAAACATTTCCAAATAATATCAGGATCATTTCAACATCGTTAATCACAACCCATGTAAGACAGACAATGAAATTTGGGTTACCAAATATCAAGCAGATATTTTCATGGAAAAAAATTAAAAATCTGAATGTGCTTGCACCAGCTGAAAGCCTTGGATGTCCTGAGCCATCATTTAGCGCCAGTGCAAAGTGTTCCTTGCTGTTACCTTGGATGCAATTGCAACGGCGAGGCCAGGGACTGAGTCACAGGTGCTTGACTGCCTGCACCCGAGCTTGCTTGAGTCACACCCTCTCTGCAATACGCAGAGGACTTCAGCCTCCAGGACTGTTCATACAGATACTCTTACAAGCACTACGTATGCTTAATTATCTATTTAATGGCTTATAATGGGGGACCTGGAATAATTCCACCGAAAGGGGAAGTATGGTTACAATCTGTCAAGAGTTATTTATTATGAGATCAGCAAACGCGTTCTCCTCAAATGGTCTGTGTGCGATTTCACAGCTGTTTTCTTAGTCCCTTGGCTTTGGTTAAGCAGATAAATTTTCATTACTTTGGAGACAATTTCCTCAAATCCCAGCATTTCCCAAATTGCGTTGAACAATACCCTCAGCTGGTACTCAAAAGTCTCCAGAGACCGGTGCTATCACACCACACCCCACGGATGGGCTCGTGTTGCCTCATGAGCAGCTCAAACCCACAGCCCGTGACCCTTTAGCCAGTGGTGCCCACACAGTGCTCCCTGGAGCTCTGTCAGTGTGCAGAGAAATACATTTGAATATATTGTGGCAACATTTTCTCACACTGCACATAAATGTAATGCCACAGACCTCCAGCAAGTGAAATATTTATATAACTGCCATTTAACAGGATGGAGATTTTATCTGAGTGAGAATTGAATAAAATCAGAGTAGGAGTTTACCTCACACTGGTTTTGAAATAGCCATGAATTTGTCCTACTAACTCAGTCTCCATGATAGCTGTAGTCCTGTGCCCTAGCAAAGATGTATACCTCTAGCCCAGAACTTAGCAGAAGGCACCTCAGCATTTAATCGCGTACCTTTGGCGAGATGATCTTTTCAACGGTAGTCTCTAAATTGCATTCAAATATATGAGCTTTGGTGAGCTTCTTCTCCCAGTGGGCAGCAAGCCATATTTTGGCCAATGGCCCCCGCTTGTTGACGAGCAAATGCATATAGAACATGGTGCTGGGGTTTGAGGCTCACAGGCCAACTCTCCTGCCACCTTCTTGGCTCGTTCCCCTTCCAACGGTCCTGGGGCACAAAGAGGAAAGGGGGATTTAGCAGGACCCTGAGGTGATAGACTGACCCCGCCAGGCACCCAGGGGATGGGGGGATTTAGCAGGATCTGAGGGGATCCAGCCAGGCTCTGAGGAGATGAGAGGATTTGGCAGGACCCCGAGGGAATGGAGGACTGAGCTGGGCACTGAGGGGACAGGGGGAGAGGGATTTGGCAGGACCCTGAGAGGATGAGAGGATTTGGTGGGACCCTGAGGGAATGAAGAGCTGAACTGGGCGCTGAGGGGACA
>VZRU01001004.1:0-10062 GCA_013398155.1 Pedionomus torquatus
TCATCCCCCAGGCTGTACTGATAGTGAGGATTGTTCAAGGTATTGTTCATGTACAAGGTATTCAGAAGTTTTTCTTGAGTGCTTAATTATAATCTTCTTAAGGCACTTGGCATAAAATGGGTCTGCCTTGGAGAACAAGGTGCCACCTGTGTGTCTTTCTCCCTCTGCCCTGCATTCCCTAATGCACAGCCCAGCTGTGCAGCTGAAAACTGGGTTGGAGCAGCTGCTCTTACAAGGCATCCCATGGCTCACAGTCTCATGCTCCTGCACTAAGCTTGCCAGAGCACTGCAGATTACTTACACTACCTTTTTCTTTAAAGCTCTGCTTGTGCCCAAGCTGTCTGTCTATAGGGTGTTTCATTTACTTATAAAAATAAAGCTATATTTTAAAACTATCCAAAATTTTGAAAGTCAGTTACTCTTTTTCGCTCCTCAGAATTTGCACAGATGAACAACTGACTAACCATAGGAATGGTTCAAAATCATGTATTTCAAAACAAGTGAAAGCAGTAAACATTGCAAATGCCTGAAAATGTAACATCTTTTTAGGTTTCTTGTGTGTGAGTAGTTGCACTTAACACAGTCTGAGAAGAATAAGGGGGGGTTGCAGACTAACCACTGTCAGAGAGAATGATGAAAGAGCATCTATTTTCACATTCTGCTGGGAAGGTGAGGCTGGCATTATTTTTCAAGTCTTGCATAACACCTCTTACTAGCTTGCTCTAGTTTACTCACTAAATAAGTGTTAAGAACTAGTGCCAGGCTCCTTGTTAGAAGGAGGAATAAAAACCATGCAGGAAACCATTCTGATGAGGAGGACTAGTCAGACACCTGTCCCAAGGTATCCCCTGCTGTTGAATGATTCTACCCATCCTTCTGAGGTCCTGAGCTCTTCTCTCCAGCTCAGTGAGGTCCTGGTTTTGCTAGCCAGCTAGCCTTTGGTAGTGCTGCCACAGCCCAGTCACTTTGACATTACCTGATCCGAATGGCACAGCATGTCAGCCTCCTGTAATTTTTCCACTTGACATGCTGCTGTGTACTGTCTATTCTCAGAAACTGCAGGAAAATAATAAGACTTGGAAATGTGTTTTCTGAAATACAAATTCGTGTCCCTTGGGAAAACAACTTTGCTTTCAAAAGGAAGAATGTAAATAACTGTCTGCTTGCTGCATATGCAGTATCAGTGTCACCTAAGTATCATAACACCCTCCTCAATCCTAGATTATGGAGCATTTCTCCAGACTCTCAGCAGAAAACACAGCAACAACAGGCACATGCCTAATGAGGCTGTGATATGAGGGAAAGAAAAATTCCCACATGAAGAAAATTTTTCAGCTTTAGCAACAGATTGGTTCTTGTGTAGAGATCCCTTTATATTTTAAGACTATTTGCTTGGTAGGCACAGAATGAATTTTCTAAAGAAATTTAGAAACAAAGTGCTTCATGACATTTTTGTGAAGTCTGGATGTTAAAAAAATTGGTAGGTGATGTAAGAACAGAAGACAAACACAACTGAATAACCAAGAAGCAGGATGCAGAACTGAAGGGGATACCCAGTGTGACAAGCACCTCTGTGTTGCTCTCAGTAGAACGAGGCAAATGAGATCCAAGCATTGCCTCGAATGTGCAGAACTGAGCTCTGGTGCTCAGAAGAGCTAAATCCCATGTTCAGATGCCATGTCCCTTGTCTTCATACCTAGAGCAACAAGAGGAAGAGAAGGGATGCTCACAGTTCAAAGAAACACAAACAACCCAGGCCTTTTTACCCCTGTTTGGCCATCCAGCTGGTGGGCACTGTTGCAGTCATTCCCAGTTTGGAAACTGCCACTAGACCAGTTGCTTGGGATTGCAGCTGTGGTATGTCAGTAGCATAAAGCACTGTTTCCCAGCAGGGTCTTGCCAGCTTTTGGCAACTGCTGGGATCTTTAACGGCATTACTAGACTACTGCTCAAGTGTTGGGACAATCTCAAAAAGGCACTGTTATTCCACACAGTGTTGCCATCTACTGCCTCAGTGCCGAAAAGAGAACAAGGAGCCAAGATCTCTGCATGGTCTTCTTTAGGTATATATACAGATGTGAGGCTCCAGGTCCTTGCTGGCTTTATCACATCCCACATGGTGAAAAGAGGGAAGTTGCAATAGGAACAATGGTATAATAGGTCTGTTGGGTGCTGCATTTAATTTTGCGTCTCTAGCATCAGAAGCTTGATGTGCCCAAAAAAAAGTGATTGTGCGTTAAATGCGTGCAGAGAGGATTATTGGTGTTTTGCTGAACTCATTAAAAAGTGCAGGGACACAGCAAGCCTACAGCAATGTCATGAGGCTTTGGGCTGTGCACTGAATTCCTGCAGCACACAGGGAGCATGAAGCCTAGCAGCATTTCTATATGCTTCCACAGGTGCACTTTTATTTTGAGGTTATGCTGTCACTGAATATAACCTATACAGCCTCTGTTACTCTTGCCACACCTCTCTCCTAAATGAAAGCCACACTGTCAGAAAAAACAAACCCCACAGATATCTTTGTGCCAGTTCTAAGCAGTGATGTCGGTTTCATTCTCTTCCTGCTGTCTTCCAAGCAAGTCTAGTAATAAGAAATTGAAATGTAAATGCCAGTGAAATCTGACCAGGCACGCCTAGGAACCTCAGAAAAGGATTCCTGGCGTTTGGTGGGGGAAGAACACATTTCATGAGGGAAGGAAAGGGCCCCTGAAATGAGATTTGTTCGGACACTCTGTTGTCAGAAGAAAGTGCTCATCTGAGTGTGAATGTGCCCTTGTAAAGTCGGGGGGTGCTTGGTTTCATAGTTTTCACATTTTCTTCCTTTCCTTGCTGTTTGCTTTCTCTGCTTTGTGAGGAACCACAAGAAATGTAGGAATGACATGCCTGCCCATTTGAAGCATTACAGTTGCCTATCTGACCTCAAAAGACCTGTCACGGTGCAGCTTTTGCTGGAGGCTATATAATGGATGGGTTATTCTCAATGGGAATATGAGAGTCACAAATCATTTCCACACAGAGACCTGAGAAATCACATTATAGACTGAAAGGCCAGTGGAAAGTCAACAAAATGCCCTTGGGCCTGAGAAAACTTTTGTCCCGCATCACAGAGATCACTAAGTTTGAGACGAATAGGCGAAGTACTGGAATTTGTTTTTCCCCTCCTGCAGTGAAATATCTTTTGTTCAAAATATAAATAAATACTTGCCATTTTTCTGAGATTATCAGTTTGTTGGGCCAGTAAAGGACAAATTCTAAGGCTGGAGCCTTGACTTACTCATGGCTCTCACCACTGAAGGCTCCACAGAGTCTAGGCAGACCAATATCCACGAGCTGCTTCTGACCATGGCCCATGTCTGGGAGCCAGCTCTCAGATATGCTCTCTCTGATGTTACATGGGCGATAGTGATGTGTGTGAAAGTTGGGTACATTAGGCATCAGTTTTTTAATTACATGAAAGAGCTGAGACTTACTCTAAACAGTCACTAAGAGGAATGCCAATCTTCTTCTTAATGCAGAGTATATGCAATTCATTATTCATTTTGGTGAAATGCAGAGTGCAACTTGCTGTGCAGACCGGCTGCTCATTTATAAAATTGATTACACATTCTCTAAAGCCATCTCTAGGGAGCAGCTAAATTGCATCCATTGCTGCCAAAGTCTTTGATAACCCTGTGGCTGAAGAATATTAATAATAACCAAGAATAAAAGAAAGACAGGGCTATGCTCTGATTTTTGATTTTTGTCAAATTTTGCTTGCCTCAGAAAGTTTTAGGAAAATGTGATTCTGGTATGTAAGCTGTCGTTAACATCACAGCAGGAGCATCCTAAGATGTCTTGGAGAGTCAAGACTACTTCTATTGTGAAATATGGTAATAATTATGCTACTTGAATTTTTTTCCCCATAATGATGAGGCCCTTGGTTCAAGTAATAAAATACTGGCTCTTCAGTTCTGTTGCTTCAGACTGACTTCACCGACAATCCTGTGAAGCATGAAATGGAAATGGAGGAGAGAGAACAATCACTCTGCTCTGCATAAGGCACTTCTTATAGGTATGGTGAAGTCCTGAGCGAGGGGGAGATGTTCCAGGCAAGGCTGAAGGCAGCGGGCAGCATCCAAACCTGAGCTGTGCTGGAAGCCACTGAGCTGTCTCAGAGTACCAGGGGCTCATACATGGCGCAGGGGCATCCTCCCTCACCCCGCTCTGACTGCAGTTTTTGAGCTGAGTGTGAGTCTTAAAATCAGGTTTTTAAGAGATGGCTGGTGTATTTGCAGATAACTATCAGGGCTTAAAATGTTCTACGAATTCTTGGTGATAACACTGTATGAAAGGCAAGATCAAGCAGCCTAGCATTCTCTCTGTAATATCAAATAGGTGGGCATAAAATTACCTGAGTTTTGGCTTTTCTACCATTGTGTAGCACTTTTTTTCCCCTGAAACATATCCTTAATGAATGTCTCCACCCTTGTCTATAAAAATCATGTAAACCATTGTAGATGATGCAAAGCAGATACTGCTTACAAGTGCTTCTTGAAGAAACTGCAGAAAAATTAAAGGGCTGTGTGGATTTTTCCATTTCCTAGTTTTAAAAATCACTTAAATCTTGCAAATCACAATGATCTTGTAATTAGAAGAAATCGAGCAATAAGCCTGATAATCCCAAGTGACAAACTTTGGCATATGTTGTTTATGCTTTCCAAAGTCCTCTATAGTCTCTGGCTTTCAGGAACTGCTTTTAGGGGGTGTCTTTCATCTCAGAGGAGAGCAGGACAGACAGAAGGAAGGAGGATGCTGGGCAGGACACACCAAGGCAGCTGTGTGCAGGGAACTGATGGCTATGGACATCAGTTCTCGAAGGGGCAGGTTGAGCTCTGTTGCGGAAAGGTGTAGTGCTGCCTCCATTCTAGCTGAGTGTCTCACACACATTTCTGGGTGAAACTCATCTAGAACCCCCAAAATGGGGCCTTATGCTTTCTCCAGTTCGGTACCCATGGCTGGAATTAGGGCTGCAGGGAGCGGTGATTAATCTTGTTCACAAGGCCTAAGTAAAGTTTTCCTTGCAGCTTTGGAGGCTGAGGAAGGCAAGGTCACAGATGCTGGGCGAGGACTTTTATCACGGTTTGCCTCCCCTTGCTTTGAAAATAAAAGCTTCATAGGGCCAGAAGAGGGAACTTGTTAACCTTGTTGTGGTAGGACTTGCTAACCTTGAGGCCTGGTTCCAGAGATGTTTAGCATTTGTGTACTTTACTCCAAGTACTGTTGAATATAAACATGGGATGCTTATCCTGGGAAAGCAGCTGGCACCTTCCCTGTCCCTCCACCCCTATCTGAGGAAGAACCTTGCCTGTCTGCTTCTATCAACCAGCACATCTGCAGCTCTTTCACAACATGGAAGAACTTCAGATTCATGGGGCCAGAGTGTGGAAGTGTGATTGCTTTCATGAGTTCCACCCCAAGGCATTTCACGTGCACTGCCTCATATTTAAAATGTTTCCCTATTATCCTGTATTGGCAACCAGAACCTGGCATGCCCTTCTGAAGGGACCAACTTTCTAAAAAAAGGGGAACGGGATGTCTATTCCCACCTGGATTAGTTCAGCATATTTGAGAAGATCAGTTTCAAAGGCTACTGGCCCTGGATTTTTATTAAATAAAAAAAAAAAATAGCCATTCAGTGGCTATAAGAAGGAGTTTGTTGCGCCATACCCAGCCCCTACTCTGCAGGCTCATTTTGAGCAAGTGCAGTTGGTGAGGATGGGAGTTGATGAGTTTCAGGGGCATCTGTGGTTAACTCTCCACTGTTCTGCTCTCTTAGGAATTTGTTACCATAATATGCTGAACATTTGTCAGGAAAATGCATTTATTGTCCCAGGAGTCTCATATAAATGCCTGTATGAAGAATGAACTTGATGGAATCAAAAGACAGGTGCTTAGACACAAGTTCAATGGAAATTATTTTCTGTCCGGGATGCAAAGCAAGCCTATGTTTCCGTAAATGAAAGTGGAGGTAAAACATGCTATCTTGTACAAATAACAATTGAAACTCTTTATTCAAGACTCCTGAAAGCATCCCTTGTATCTGAAATTGTAGGAGAAGGCAGCTGTGGATGGCAGCCTCTTCAAAACTGACCAAGTGCTTCTAATAGCAGGATTTTTTTTTCATAATTTTCCTCCCTAGACATTATTACTATTTAAAAAAAAGAAGAAAAAAAAAAAGAAAAAAGCATTCTAAGGTTGATAGAGCTGCTGAGTCTGAGGGAGAGCTGCTTGAAGCAGATATCAAGCAGGAATCCTACTATGTACCCCACAGCAAGAAAACAAAATTGTCTGTCTTTTACAGTGCTGTAAGAAACCCTGCTGGGACAGCAGTGTCACAAGGAACCAGCTGAGAGTCCTTCTTATTATTAAAAGCAAAAAGAAGGTTTGGGGTTAAGTGTATTGCTGCTGATCCAAGTATGCCTGAAGTGCATGGGTCGCCTGTTTTTGCTGAAGTACTCTAAATATCTTCTGACTTGACGTAATGGAAGTGCTCACTGTTCTCTCCATTAACTGTCAATGCCAAGTGAGGGCTTTATACTCTGGAGAAGAAGGTGGCATTGACCTGATCACAAGAGGGCATTTGGACAATGTACTTGCTGTGACTTACAAAAGAGCTTCCCTAAAAGCACAGCAACTTCTGAAATAAGCAAACTGAAAATATTCCTTGCCTCTCATGCTGGGCTTCATTCTGGCTTGATTTTAAACCCAGTGAGCAGTCCTGTGTGAATCAGGATTGTCCTGTCCTGTGATTTTTGAGTCCTGGCAACCTTGCTCCCACATGTCCACAGCTGGGGAGAGATGCTGGCAGCCCCACAGTGTGGAAGACCCAGCCTTCAGCCCAAAATCAAGGTAGATTTCATAATGGAAAGGCTAGAAGCTGGCTAGTGGGCAAAACAGGGTCATACATATAGCAGAAGACAGAGCAGTCACGTCCCCAGCTGCATTTCAGATGAGGCTTACTTGGGAAGTGAGCTCTGGAGACACCTCTAGGGTTAGCCCTGAAGGTGAGAGATACACACAAATGTGTCTCACCTCAGTAGCACTGGGAGGCCCTGCAAATGAAAACTGAGATGGCTTACTGTACCTTCACTGATGCAAAATCTGCACACAGTATACTGGATAAGGTCAGATTCAACAACTACATCTACAAATTTGGTCTTATAGAAAACATGAGGTAATTCTTTGGTCAGTTGGGGGACAGCTGATCCCAGCCCCTTGTGCACCCCCAGCCTCCTCAGTGGCAGGGTCCTGTGAGGAGCAGAAAATGCCCTGGTTCTGTGAAAGTACTGCTAACAGTAATTAAAACATCACTGTGTTATCAACTGTTTCCAGCACAAATCCAGAACATACCCTCATACTATCTACTACAAAGATAATTAAGTCTGTCTCAGCCAAAACCACCACACAAGGAATATTTAGTCTTTGGATATAGCTATAACCAAGCTGTTTATGGGTAAAAAAACCATGCAATTGTATAACTTGCTGATTGTTTTGCCCTTGGTTTTCTGTGATTAGCCCTATTCTGTGCTATGCAGCTGATTGAGAGACTGTCTTTCTGTCTCTCCCAAACCTTCAGGTGGACTTGACCACCCCTGGTCTATCAGGTCCCACCCTGCCCTGGTCACATCCACCTGAAGTCTGAGGAAAGACATAAAGTCAAAGTAGTTCTCAATAAATCAGTTGCATAGCACAAAAGTGACCCATAGTCAAGCCCAAACATTAGAGACCTGACCCTCTAGGTTCATAACTATGATTGAAATGCAAACTACCTGTCTAACTCCATCATATTAGAAGGTGTTCTAATTATATCTGGCTAAATCTAGGTCACTGCAATTTTGTAATTTCAAACTCAGTGTTATAAAGTATTGGAAAGGATTTTTTGAACCCACAGGGCTGTAAGAAGAGATAAGGAAAGGTTATTAGGAGTAAAAAGTTTTATATAAGGACTTAGAATGTGTCGGTCTAACTTTACAGTGGTGTGACCTCTATGTCCTAGTGTTAACAGGGTGGGCTTTCTTAGGTGCTGATTGCACAGACTACATTTGAGCCACTGGATTATCTTACCCTTCTCCATGCCTTCTCTTTATGAATTACACTTATCAATGCAAGCTTTTAAGAGAGGAAGTACAAAAATATTTCAATGTATTCCAGCTGTTGTTAATGCAATCTTAATTTTCCTTCAGCTGCCAGAGAACTAATTCATCATGAGTCAAAACTGTGTCAAAGATGCATGCTTCTTTCTATTACAGCACAGTCAAATGCTGGCCTGTTCTTTTAGCTAGCTAGTAGTTTGATTTCACTCTTCCCTGACTTCTATTTGCAGAATATTAGGTCATCAAAAGCTATGAAAGCTTAGTTATTAGAAAATTAGAGTGCAATGTCTCATTACCCTGTATTCTCAATGCAAAGCTATTAACTTAGTCCAGATGCATGTCTGCACACTGTGTAGCAGCAGTGCTTTTAGTGTGGCAGACCTGCACAGGACTGAGGGGGATGGGAGAGATGAATACTGATGAAACTGCATTAAAGAAGAGCTCTGTGCATTGCAGGGTTAGTGGTGTCTGCACAGGTTACTGAACTTGTGTTTTTTCTGGCTATCTGTATCATGTCCTCTCAGGTGAAAAGTGTACAGCTTCAATTCAGACCATATCAGTGATGTTACTGTATTTTTGCATTTCATATGACTAGAACATGACTTGGAGGAGGAATGAAATCTAGCTGCAGAGTAGCTTCAGTGAACATGTGTGATCAAGACCACAGAGTCCTTCACTTTCGTATTGTAATTCTAGCACTGCTGGAACTTCAGACTCAGTGACCTTTGATGGTCCTCAGGCTCCACACTGAGGAAGTTCAACTTACTGCAGTTTTCCTCAGATCTATTTCATTCTAGGGGGTAGATCCACCAAATATATTAAATACGGGAATATGTGTCTTCTGAGCCCTCTGTGGTCCTTGGCCAGAGTTAAGTGCCCAGAGTGTGGAAGTGGTGGGGTTTTAGGAACCCAGTAGCAACATTCATGGAAGTCAGAGACCAGTGGGCCAGTAAACTGAATATGCTGGAAAGGAAAAAAATCCACTACCCAAAACAACTCTCCCGCTCCCTGCTCTTCCACCAGCTCCCCAAAACCCTTACATTCACCTGAAAGCAGGCACATACTTCTGCTTGGAGCACTTGGCTGCAAGTGTTTTCTGTGTCTCTGAGCAAGATTAATGTCACTCCAGGATTTAACAAAAACAGTATTTGTGCCAATTTTTGAGGAAGGTTTTCTACCCAAGTATCCAAACAGCTATGCATGTGCAGTCGTTGGGTCTAGCAGAGAGGAAGGTATGTCTGTCACTGTCAGAGAAAAAGACCTGATCTAGCTTTGACATGCAAATATTGGGCAACTAGAAAAAAAATGAGATGGATGCAAGCACTGCTATCCGGTATCGACACCTCTGTGCCCATATACCTTCTGTATGGATTTTCACCAGCTGTATGGTACCTGCAAGGTTAGGACTTACAAGTCAGCCAGGCAAGTCCCAAGCGGAAAACTTGAACTGAAATATGAAATGAGGTGTTATGGTCATGTTGGAATTGCGGTATATGTTCTCCTGCATGGGATCGTTTGCTACTGCCAACTCCTAGGTTTGTTAGGGGAAGATCTGCAAATTTGCAGACAACACCAAGTTGGGTGGGAGTGTTGATCTGCTGGAGGGTAGAGAGGCTTTGCAGAGGGATCTGGACAGACCGGATTAATGGGCTGAGACCAATGGAATGAGGTTCAATAAGGACAAGTGTCTGGTCCTGCACTTGGGTTGAAACAACCCCAGGCAGTGCTGCAGGCTTGGGGAAGAATGGCTGGAGAGCTGCCTGGTAGAAAGGGACCTGGGGGTGTTGGTTGACTGTCAGCTGAACATGAGCCAGCAGTGTGCCCAGGTGGCCAAGAAGGCCAACAGCATCCTGGCCTGTATCAAGAACAGTGTGGTGAGTAGGACCCGAGAGGTGATCATCCCCCTCTACTCGGCACTGGTGAGACC
>VZRU01001004.1:10073-25083 GCA_013398155.1 Pedionomus torquatus
GGGTAATGGCTTCAAGTTGCACGAGGGGAAGTTCAGGTTAGATATTGGGAAATATTTCTTTACTGAAAGGGTTATCAGGTATTGGAATGAGCTGCCCAGGGAGGTGGTTGAGGCACCATCCCTGGAGGTATTCAAGAGAGAAGTTGACTTGGTGCTCAAGGATATGGCTTAGTGTTGGGTGGTGTGGTGTATTGTTTATGGTTGTTGGTTTTTTTTTGTGTGGTGGTTTTTTGTTTTTGTTTCTCCCCCCCATTGGTTGGACTAGATGATCTTAAAAGGTCCCTTCCAACCTAGGTGATTCTGTGAAGATGTGCCCAAGTGGTTAAATTGTGCATCTCAAGAACAGGGAAATGCTGTGATCTGCCAGTTAAAGTGGTCCTTAGGCATGTAATATCCTTTGGGATCTTCTTAGAAGTCTTATCAACTCAATCTTTTAAACTCCAAGTCCTTTAAATCTACTTCTAAACTGTAAAAAATGGAGGAGTACAAGGGCCCTGATCACCTTGAGGGCTCCTTTCGTTTGCCTCATTCTGAATTAACTGCTGTGACACTTCAGATGAGGAAACCTGATGATCCTGTGGTGTTCAGTGTTTGGCAGTAGCAAGTTTTCACACAACTTGTTTTGATTATTTGGAGGCCAGGCATCACTGAGTAGAATAGATTTAGTTACAGTAACCTTTTCTAAAATTACCCTGCTAAGAAATTAGTCTCTCAGCAGAGCTGTACCGGAGCTACACGCAATCCCACACTGTGTTGTCTTCTCTTCCAAAACATACTGGTACATTCAGGGTATGAGCTTTGGACTTATATTTCTCTCATTCAAGACTATTGGGAGATGATGTGGAAAACTACTTCTAGGAGCTTTTAAGAGGGAATAATAGTGTTTTATTAAAAAAAAAAAGAAAAACACAAACAAACCAAAAAGTCCCAAGACCAAAGTACCTCAGTCTCACTTACGAAGTAGTGCCATAAATTCTCCAGTCAGGCACCAAGTCTTGGAAACGGAACTGCTATGGCAGCATGCAGTGTGCTTAATAACACTGTGTAAGGGTGCAGATACACAAAAACCTGTCTTTCTATCTGTCATTGAGTGTTAAAGTTCACCTGCAGAGAGCATAAGGCAGTGGAATAAGTTCTTCCAATGGGGTATTCCCATTTTACATTAGCCACAAGACCTCAGAAGATTCATTTAAAAATTTTTAAGACATAATAATACCAATTTTTTACCTCAGTCATAATTTTGCTGATAGTGTATATATTAAGAAGGGATTATGGAAATCAAAGAAATTGCAGCTAAGTGTGGTGAAAATTGAAATTATTATAGAGATCAGTTTCATTCAAAGTTAAAGCAAAATCTGCTTTAAAACACAATTTAGAATGTGAGTAATATGATTATTTTTTTTTAATATAGAAGGAACACAGCACAAGATCATGTAAAAGAAACAGTATAAAGCTTGGATATACCACCAGATCGCTTGATTGCTGTTAACTGGAAATGCCTGTAGATTTTACTTTGCTCTTGGGGTGCAAAATACACGTTTGCTTTTCAGTGCTTTGCTTCTTAGCACAATTCTGGCTTGAAGAGAAA
Organism: Pedionomus torquatus; assembly: GCA_013398155.1. NCBI lineage: Eukaryota > Metazoa > Chordata > Aves > Charadriiformes > Pedionomidae > Pedionomus > Pedionomus torquatus. The sequence continues at coordinate 11,662 of VZRU01001004.1, forward strand.
TGCGTGGTGTAGCGTCCTCAAACCTGCAGATCTCCAGCCCTGAGGTTTTCAAACAGTGTCAGTATGTTCTTTCCCTTCTGCTCACTAGGTTACTCTTTTTCTCACTTTCTGCTTCTGACACACAAAGGGTAAACAAAAGTGACAGCCAAACAGTGAAGATCACAGAGATAGCAACCCCAGAAATTTCCCAAAAAATCAAATACATATTTTGAAATATTTTGAATTGTAGCTATTCCCAGGAGCAATGTTACTAGAGCTGATGTTTCACTTGATGACAGAAGCAAGTGAACAAAGACAACCTGTAAATACCAAATGCAATGAGACAGCTTGATACAAATATTTTACATTTATTGGAAGAGTACAGTAAAAAGGGGACTGCAGAGTCATTAGTGGTAACTGATCCATAGGAAAAGACAAAGGACTATTCAAAAATGGTCTGTAGTTTACAAGAATACTGAAATTCTGTTTCTTAACAGCCTAGGAAAATAAAAAGTTAGGTTGAGTTCAAAAGTGTAACCTTAAAGTATATAAAAAATTGGCAAATAAATAAAGTTAAAATGCAGATCTATTTAAAATTATAAAGGACAGACAACTGGCAACTGTATTACACAGCTATAATTTTCAGACTTGCTTAAAAGCCAGATAAACTCACAAATGTGGTTTCCTTTTTTTTTTACATGTGTACTTTTGGGAAGAAGCACCCATTTCCAGTGTTATGTATTATTGATCTGTTTCACAAATATATTATTTTTAAACAACAAAGAGTATAAAAGGTGCTTTACCTGACATTAAACTTGCTGGTGCATATTTTGGCACAAAACTGAATAGAAATCTAAACACGGTATCTGTGCCCCACTCAAGGTTACTGCTGTCAAAACTCTTGTGTGTACTATCAGGTCAGTGAACCAACCTCCCCTCCTTCCCCTGCACCCCTCCTCCATCTCCAGCTGCCTCTGACTAAAGGAAAAGTAACACATGCAACTGAAAGAAACGGCAGTCCTACCCACATTAGTTCAAGTTTCACGTCTGGAAGTCATTTGAACATGCATATAACCACACACTCCTCTTACAGAAGGGACAAAACAGATGTTTATTGTTGACTTTCAGTCCTCAAAATATCTTTGTAGAAGGCTGCCTGCCTTTTGCATCCAGCATGATAAGCCTGTAAAATCTCTTTCCTATTGACATTTTTTTAATATTTAATGAAAATGAGGTGGGAAGCTTGGCAGAAGAAACAAGTTAACTCATCAGAGGTAATGATACAATTAACACTAGCAACAGCTAAGTTTCTTCTAGTTGTTCCATCTATTAAAAACTCTGTGACATGACCAAGCAGGAGGTGGAAGAAAGGAAAACAATGCAGACTCTCCACTGTATGCACCATTTCTGCTTTCTGTGACAAAGAGAAAAACGTCACTATTTCTCCTTAAGCACTATGAACTTCAGGTGATTTACGGAACCAGTCATACTCAGAAACACGGCTTTCCAGTTTCTGGAAATCCATTTTCCGGTGGATTTATTAGTGACTCGTAGTGAGCACAGACATATTATAAAGAGGGGCCATGCAGACTGCAGACTTCTCTATGGCGTCCTGGCTGCATCCACGCTACGTACCAGCATCACTTAGAGCAGCCGAATTGGCTACTTGAACTCAGCAGTTCCTCAATAAACTAGAGGGGAAGGAAGGTACAGTTCTACCTTCCTGTTGAGTTCAACTCAAATACAAGCATTGCTATTACAGAGGTATCTTGAGCAAGGACTACTGCTCTTCAAACTGTGTAACGGGTTTTAATTGAAACAATTCCTTTAGCGCTATTTAAAATGCATCAAGCCGTATCAACTTAGACACCTAGTGAGAGATTAGATCCCTGTAGACTTTTACGGACTTGGCAATGCTTAAGTTGCAAGTCTCAGCACTTCAACGGTGCTGGTAGTGTCGGGGGGTATAATTACCAGTATAAGTAAATGTTATGCAGTGTACAGAAGTCAAATTTCTAAAAGCGAAACGAAAGGCAATAATGAAAACTGACACTATTTGGAAAGGTCTGTTAAGAAGAAGGAAGCTTCCAACAAGGCTTGGTTGGAACTAAGTCACTGCTATTTATTTTAAAGTTACTGTTTGGTTGTGGTCTGACAGCAAAATAATTCCTTTTTCAAGGAGCATATTCAGCTTTATATTGTTCCCTAGCAGGAGTAGGATGCTCCATATTGTAAACTAGGCAGTCAGGAATGTTTTTTGACGTCTTTTGCAATGTGGACAATTCATGATATATTTAGGGTTTGAAGTGATTTAAAATGTGATTTGAACAATGTGCTTCACTTTGACTCATAGTTAGTTCAATTTTCATTTTCACACATTGCCACAGATATCAAAGTGTAACATCAGTACGATATTTTTGAGTCAAGCAAAAGCAGGGATATATTTGAACTTTTCCACCACAAGAGTAACATTTTTGAAGTAAATGAAAGGGCATCATCTGTGGTACATGGAGCCATCAGAATTAGGCAATGTTTGGGAGGTGCAACAGGCCAGATTACTACAGCAGAGCTAAACTAGAACTGTAAGCTTATGGTAGCCTTTTTTAAAGAGCTGAAAATTTATTTCATAATTGAAGCAAAAAGATCTGAGTCAAGTAGTTTACATATCAGTAATCCAAAGATTTTGTGTATCTACTGCATTCAACAATGCAATTTAAGAATGGAATTCTTTATATGCTGAGAAAGACTGAGCTGACTGTATAAGAAGAAAGTAGTGTGGATCTTTCTGTCTTTGTGGTGGAAAGTCCTGGCTCATACTTTCAACATCTGTAAAGAAAGGAATCATTGATCAATCTGATTTTTCTTTCAAAAAGCATAACTGTGTTTCAATGGAGAAGTATGCACTGTCTCTCTTACTGTACTCACAAAACTTGTTACGTACTTATCTACAAATGTGTAGTTCTAAAACTAGATGACAGTTCCAAATGTAGGAACACTTTTTCCAAAGCTTTCTTTCCTAGCAGCAAAGTGAGTCCTACGTTAACATACTCTTCACAGGTCATATTTATCTATAAATACAAAGCCAGTTATTCTGAGTTTTATTTACAAAGCATTCAATTCTGGGAAGATAGAGGACAAAAGAATGTAGTTCATGGCTCTTCTGTTTTCACTTTATGATCTCAGTCAACTATATTTGAGGCTTTTATGCAGCCATTTTTTGTAAGTATGGCTAACTGGTTAATTTAGAGAAGGCATACATAATCTGAGATCTATAAATGAACTACTCTCGTAACTATAATCTGAAACAGCTGCAAAATAACAATGCATGTAGCTAGGAATCTGATTAGTCCTTCATCTCACAAAAAAAACCCTCACAGCCATGTGAAAATTCTAATTTATGTCCTGCCTGGATGAAGTCCAAGAAAACAATGTTCTAAACCAGCTAATAATATACAACTTCCTGAAAATGAAACAACTCTGAGTTAGCACCCAAGTTCTACATCTGGACATACACTCCAGTTAGAGTTTTATGTCAGAGACAGATGGACATAACAGGGGCATAAGGAAAACTGATAGTTATTGGTGGAGGTAGCATTCCCTTGGAGAGAACAGTAAATATCTCTCTGAACCTTACTGTTTTATAGATTGGTAGTAAAATCAAGATACAGAAATTCCTTTTGATTATTTGACAGAGAACAAACCCCAAGTTGGCTTCTAATGTCAAAGGTGCAAAATTTTGGGGGATAAGCTGCTAATCTAAAGACAATGTTTAGCTTCCAGCACCTGTTCTATGTGGTGCTCATTATAATCAACATAGTGACCCTGATAACTGAATGTGGAAGTTAAGGAAAATGTGGGAGCTACCAGGCAGAACTTGCTGTACTTTTTAATGAGATAGTCTCCCTTTCCTTGCTCTGAATGTAAAGCTGGGTGTTAATAATGCAGTAATATGCAATCCTGAAAAGTATGTAAGAGCTGGAAATCACAGATGCGTTAAAAGTTTCAGGAAAGAAACGGTGGCAATACTTGAAAGACTGTTCAGAATGTGACAAGTGAAAGGATTCTTGTGTTTCAACTTGGTAGCTTCCAGCTTTTAAGGATTTTTTTTAAATTTTATTTATTATTTAGGGCTTTTTTACAAGTTTTTTAGAAAGGAAAGCTATCCTGTGGGAATTCCAGTACAAAATTACAAAAAATATTCTTTACTGAAGTTACTCTTAAAGAGGCTTGATAGATTTCTAAGGCTGATGCATTTTTCTTATAAATTGTCACTGATGGTTGTTTAAGGACTCTTTTTTTTACAGTAAAGAGGAGAAGGAAACTAGAGCAAAACATTTCTAAAAAAGCTGATGTTCCAAATTTACCAGATCACTCTTAAAAAACCATGGTAGTCTGGAACTTCAGGAATACTGGAATTCCCCTGTACTTTCTAATTAGTAATGAAATCCCCATGTCCCTGAAAAAGAAGGTAAAAGTAGGTACCTTGGTTGGCAGTAGGGGTCTTCTTCCCTTCTTGTACCCTGACTTTCCTAACAAGAATGCTTCCAACAATACCACATCTCCTTTTGTGCTTGAGGAAATAAAATACTAATTGGTGAATTCCTCTTCTAGTAGCAAATTATTTTATGCTCAGTCACAAAAATGTTACAAATCCAATTGCACTGGCACAACAAACATTTCTATTGCCTACGAACAGGACGTGTTGTAGCAGGTGGATCATCTCAATTAGCCTCTTTCTTTTTGTTCCAGTTAACGTAATGAGTTATCATTACTGGTGACAAACTGCCCTTTTCAGAGCTACTACTCTTGAATATCATGTTTGTTAACACTATTTACACACTAACTCATTGCTTCAAATATTTTGTTGTTTCAAGCGTGTCAGTGGCACTGACTTTTAGAGGACATGACAGCAAGAATAATTGAACCAGAGCTAGTAGTTAATTACTATTGCCAACAGTGTGCAGCAGCACACTGAGGAGCTGGACTTGATGATCTCTAGAGCTCCTTTCCAACTCTGACAATTCCCTGATTCTGTGATCTGGGAAAATTTGGGGAGAAATTTTTGAATGCTTCTCAGAGTTGGTTACTCTGTAGCCTCAGGAAAGTGTTTTTTCCTTTAGTACCTTTACAAAGGGCAAAAAAGAGATGACAAAATAGTCAGATAACAAATTGATAGCTTCATAGTTTTAGTGATGTGCTTGTAGGATTTGAGTTAAGCATAACAGGCAATCAAGTATGTGGATGATTAAGATGAATATCCTAGTGTTTCCCTAACCACTTTTCTGTTTCTCATCAATAGGATCAGGCTTACTTTAATAACTGCATCTCTTAGTGATAGCCTTCTGGTGATGTATGTTCCAATAACAACTTCCAATAAAACTATTAGGCAGCTCTGCAAAAAGGCAGATTTTTGTTAAGAAGAAAAGCAATGCACCAGTAGTTGCTAAATGAGAAACTACTGCACTGGTTTAATTAGAAACTGATGAAAATACACATTTCAAAGAAGGTGGGATGCTGACTTTACAAGACAACACTTCTTTGAAGCAAGGTTTGTTGTCACACAAGATGCTTTTCTCTATTTTAATTCCATAAAATCAAAATGCTTAGGAATCCTCACAATTTCTCTGATGACTGAACTCTGAAGCTAACGTGTGCTTAATTTTAACTGAAAACATACTAAGGATGCATTTTTTTTTGTCCTCAAAGCAACCTTTCCTAAAATGATGAATGCAAGTCCTTGGAAGAAGATGAAAATAACAGCTGTTGAATTCTGTCTCACATAACAGGCTGAGGTATTTTTACCTAACCCTTAACAGTATTCAGAGTTTCTTGCATTAAACATTGGAAAAAATTCAGGATTCCCTCAGGCTCCCCAAGGTTGGGAATGCTGGAATAAGAACCTAGCCGAACCACTACACTTGCAAAAGAGTCTGAGTCTCATTTTTTTTTCCTAAGTTCTCTAGGATAAGCAAAGTAAGTGTGAGCCAAACAGCCAGTACCTGGGTAACCTACGAATAATGCAAGTCATCAAAAGTACACAGAAAGCATATATGGCGGATTTAGTTCTTGAATACTGTGTAGGTCTTTTAAATTTCATTGTATGGCAGTTCTGTTTGTCAATTCCCCTATGAGAAGTTTTCAAAAACATAAACCCAGTATCTATAGATATGTATTCGGCTTCCTAAATTGTGCAATTGCAATACTTGCAAGTGAGACACAATGAACAGGTTCTGCCACAAACTTCCAAATTAATGACAAGAAAACAGTCTAAATAACTGAAGAGACAAGTACCTGTGTTTAGATATATTCTATACCTATAAACTCACTCTGGCATTCTCTTAAAGAGTTATTATATTTGAACTCAACTGATCCTTACTTCAGGAATAATAATAAATTTTCTTGCTGCTGTAGAAATCCCATGTTTCAAAATATCTTAAAATTTAAGCAGGAGTGTGATATGAATTACAAATGCTAAATATTTCAGAGTAAAATGTGAGAGCCCAGATAGTGACTGGTTAATTTAAGACAAGTAAAACAGTATTTTATTTTATTTTATAAAAATAAAGCAGTAACTTTTCAGTGTCAAGAGGGCACATAGCAAAGAAACAGTTCAACTCTTTCAGAAGAAACAGTTCAACTCTTTCATAGAAGAAGAATATCCTCCAGAGAAGCTATGGTTGCTGACAGAGGAGATGCCACTATCCTTACTTGCAGACTTTAGTGATGCATACATAAGGACCTGCTGTTGGATAAATCTTGGCTTTTTCCAAATGACTGCAGAACATTCCTTAAATCTTAGTACACTTGTATTTGCATCAACATACTAGCAAATTAAGGCACAAACTTTGTGTACTACTTAAAAGCGTACAAACTAACACAAATGCTTCCCATTGCTCTTGAAAAATATCTTTGGGCTACTTGGAAGTACAGAACTAAGTAAATATATCCAGTATGCTTATAATGAAGTTTAAATTTATGCCAACAAGTTTTCTAAGCACTATACCTTTATGGGTATGTACATGCTTCCTTATCTCCAAGAAAAATATCACTGAAGAAACGCAAGAAGCACTCACCATTCCTTACACTTGGATGCTGGCAGTTCTACCTCAAATGCAGGTGATGTGCTCCAGCATGATCATTCATTGTTTTACTTACTTGAACACTAATTCCAATGTAACAGTCAAACTCTTCTAGACTACACATATTTTGGTCACACATAGCCCTTAAACATTACCACTCAGAACTACTATAAATACACTTCGGAGAGCAAAAATGTTGTGGACTATAGAAAAATCACCTGAACAGAAATAAAAATGTAATGTAGCCACTGACTTCACTACATCTCAATCCCACTGTAACAATAACCATAGGACTAATTAACATTCCAGATGCTGTGTTACTTACAGTCCCCATTTCTTACTTGCATTAGCAGCAACTGACATCCCTTGATCTAAAAATTTTAGTTAATTCATAGAAAATATTTAAGCACCTTAACTCTGGAACTCAGACCAAGATACTGTAACTTGCTCCTATTCCTGTGTAGGGCCCTAGAAAATAATTCCAGCTGCAAAGAGGACCCAGAGCTAGAGTAACAAACTGTGCCTTTTCTCTCTCCCCTATCTAGTAAGTTTCTACTCTTTCTAGCAGATTTTTTTTTTTTTTATTAAATATATACAAGGTTTTTATTTATGGTGGCATTTAAAATTGCCTATCCCCAGTCATTTGAAATCCGATTGCAAGGATTAAAAGAAGTTAGAAGGTTAGTATTCCTACTTTACCTTGCTCAGTCTGTTAAGAGGCTTTAAACTCACTTCTTTATTGTGGCTTCTTGAACAATTTCCTTATGCCATAGAAGAAGTAGTATTTTCCTTTGGACACTATGCATGGAATACACCTTTGCTTAGCATAAACTTTTGTAGGCTCCAGCCACATTCTGAGAAATACTACCAATTCAAGCTAAAAAAAAACAGGATCAAAAGCAAATTCAGCAATTCACATTCTTTAACTCCTCTAAGATCAAATATATTTGTTATCTTATGCTATCACTAGTAAGCCTCCTTCTGTTGGCCTACTGCTTTTATGTATTCTTTGGAAGGTAGATAATTTGCAGTATTTCTTGACATGTATAGTCAAGACTTGATACTGGTTTTTTTGTTTCTTAAATAAACATAAATCAATGTAACAGATATGTTACTGAATTCTGATGTCTTTCCAGAATGAAAATCACATCAAAAGTCAGAAGTATTTACTACAGTATGGTATGAAATGCACAATTAACTCAATTTTCTATGAAAGAAAATTCTGGATTTCACTGCTCAGTATGCACATTTGCATCCCAAATCTAACTGAACTTTCACCCTTAAAACAAAGTATCATTTAAAAATATCAGTTGCAGAAAGAATTTTCTAGTTTCTAGTTGAAATATGTGTCAAAATTGTCTCCGGTTTTAAGGCCAACATGTACAACAGTCACCACATCACAGTGCTGCTGTTGTTGACATAAGGGACAGGGATAGCAAAGTGAGAGCTTAAAGCAGAAAACCTCTGAAAAATATCACTAACAGTTACTTGCCATAAAATAGATAGAAGCCACAGTCCCTTAAATCTATATGTGTTTTTCTATTTACATGTAACCTAAATGACAGTATTACTGTGACTGGATATATAGTACTTCGTAGTGTATATCTTTAATGCAAGTGTAGACATCGTTCAAGATGGTACACATGTATATAAAAAAACCAGTTAATTTCAAAGTAATCCTAAAATAATATTGCAAATAAAGTTGTATAAAAGCATAGTGTTTGAGAGGAAAAAATTACTTCACTGGAAAATGAAGTCCCACATATTGAGTTTGGCACTTGTTTATCATTATGTTACTTTCTTTTTGATTGAAGACAGCTCTTTCTGAATTTCACTGAATTTTGGCCGATTTTCTGGTTTGTAGTCCCAGCATCTCTGCATTATTTTATATATTTCTTCTGGACATTTTTGTGGTGCTGACATTCGGTAGCCTGGTACACACACAAAAAAGGGGAAAATGTTTAGCATTGAAAACTGATTCATATTGCAAATATAAACAGAATTGAGTGAAGTTCAAGATCATTGCACTAAAAAAGACCTTTGGGGTAATATGACAAAAGTCTTCAATATTTAACCTATTCAAGATACATAATTATTAAACTAGTCAAAGATCAGGTACCAATGATATTTAACTTAGGAATCGTAAACTGTCAGTATGCTTCTCATCCCTAAGGGCAGCAACTTGTATAGATTTGTTTCCCATATCTTCTGAAGTAGCTACCTTCTAGGTTTAATTGCGTGACCTTTTTATTTTTTTTTTCCTGACTGAGGAAATCAAGAATAAAAATTAAGATGGGAGTAAATTTATTTTGGTCTTTCTTGAAATTGATCGACATTTATTCTCATGACTCTTCCATTTTTTGTCTCCTTAAGAAGTGCCTTTCCCATTTGCAGTTTATCTATTTACTTTTTCTACCTCCTTTTTTCTTTACTCTTCTATCTTCCCATCATCTTAACTCTCTTAAGAGTTTAACTTAACCTTAACTTTTCAGGTTTGCTTAGGCAGGCAGTGGCATTCCAAACTTCTCTGCTGCTATCAGCCTTAGGAGGTCTCTGACTTGGTGATAAGCAGGAGAACAAATCATCAGTTAAGTAAATTAGCAGCTAATCATTCAGAAACTGCAGGTAAGTGGCTGTTCCAGCATATCATCCATACCCTGGACCAAAGAGATGTGCTCACAGCAATGAAAGCAACTTCCCAGTGAGCAGGGCAAAAATGCCAGGAGGACTGAATGGACAACAAGGAGCACCTAGAAACAAAACACCTAATGTGGGAGGCATACAGAAAGATTGTCTGAGCATCCAGAAATGACATTCAGAAAGCTAAAGTCCAAATGGGATTGAATCTGGCCAGGGTTGTCAAAGACAATATGAAGAGCTTCTTTAAGTATGTATGTTACAAAGGGAAAGCTAGGGAAAGTGTGGGCCCACTGCTGAATGAGGTAGGGCACCTGATGACACAGAGTATGGAAAAGGTTGAGGTTCTGAACACTTTCTTTGCCCCAGCTTTAACCAGCAAGACTTACCTTCAGGAAGTCCAGGCCCCAAAGACCAGGGAGAAAATCTGGACCAAGAAAGATCTATGCTTGTTGGAAAAGGATCTAGCCGGGGAATACTTAAGCAAACTGGAATTACATAAGCCCATGGGACCTAATGGAATGCACCCATAAGTGCTGAGGGAGTTGGCTAATGCCACTTCAAGGCCACTCTCAAGAACCTTTCATCCATCATGGTGTCTGGGAGAAGTGCCCGAAGACTGCAGTAAAGCAAATGCCACTCCCATCTTCAAGAAGGTGGACCCAGGGAACTACAGGCTGCTCAGCCTCACCTTGATCCCTGGGAGAGTGACAGAGCAGCTATTGCTGGAAAAGATTTCCAGACACCTGAAGGACAAGAAAGTCAGCAGGAGTAGTCATCATAGATTCACTAAGCACATGCTTGATCAACTTGAGAAACTTCTATGATGAAACGACTGACCTGCTAGATGAGAGGACTTCAGTAAGGCTTTCAACACTGTCTCTGGAGTGACACTGGAGTGTCCAGTTCTGGAGTCCCCAGCACAAGAGAGACATGGACATACTGGGGAGAGTCCTGTGAAGGGCCATGAAGATAGTAGAGGAAGTGGAGCAACTTTTCTATGATGAAAAGCTGCAAGGGATGGGACTGGAGAAGAGAAAGCTCAAGGGAATCTCATCAGTGTAAACCTCTACACATTGATATACTTGTATACCTGAAAGGAAGGTGCAAAGAGGACACAGCCAGGATCTTTTCAGAGATGCCCAGCGACAGGACCAGAGGCAATGGACATACACTGCAACACAGGAGATTCCTCCTGAACATCAGGAAACACTTTTTCACTGTGACTGTGACCAGGCACTGGCACAGGTTGCCCAGAGAGTTGGTGGAGATACATGCAAAAGGCATCTGGGAATGGTCCTGAACAACCAGCTCTAGATGGCCTTGCTTGAGAAAGGCGGTCTTCATAGACCTCAGCCATTCTGTGACTTTGTGATTCTATAAATTTTTTACCACACATAGTTCTCTGAGCAAATGAGAAGCAGTGCACACCAAAGTGAGCTGGCACACAGGACTCTTCAGCTACATGCAGCTCTGTGACTCCAGACTTACTGTACAGGTCTTTGCATCTCTGTTTCTAAAGCAGAATACAAACAACACTGGCCTCATACAACAGGTAAATCTGACAAATATTTTTCCTTTTTTACAGTGCATACATTTCCTCTAGGTGCTGGATTAATGCATGGAACTTCAAAGGAGAACAGCTGGGCTCTAGGACACTTACAGATAAGATAAGATGAAAGTATCTAAAAATCCTTTCTTTCACAGTTTCCCCATGACACTAGTTCTTCAAAACAGTGACAGCAGTAACTATCTTTTGTCTTTAAATTGAAGTGATTCTACATAGTAACTTAGTATTGATATTATTCCATTTCAAAGCAAGCTTTCAAGTGACTAAATTCACTGTATGGTCTTACTGATTGAGTAAATGAGATAGGTAAGATCAGGAAGAGAATCTGGAGTATCTTAGCTAAGTGTCTTAGACTATTCTAACAGAATAGTTATTATATACTGAAAATTATGAAAACAGGCTGATAAAAGAAATTAAAATTCCATTTAGAAAAAAAAATTACTAATGGGCCTACAGGACTATTTCCCCCACAATATGAAGAGCTGAAAAAGTATAAACATACTTTTAAATCTTTTAATTTTTCCATTTCAAGAGATTATTATTCTCAGTGGATTAAAACAGAATCTCAGTATTTAGGTAATAACACTTATTTTTACAAATACCCTTCTGCTCTGGAAAACAGTGATTATTGTTTTTACTTGGTCTTTTTTGGAGAAATTTTGATGGTCACCTACATTGCTTATAACAGACACTGGCAATGTGCATAAATCAGTAAACTAGTTGTGGTGGGGGTTTTTTTAAATAATTTAGCAGCTTTATTAGCTAAGAACCTATTTATGAATTACACAGTAGTACTGTGTAGAGGAGGAACAGTTCTGAAATGCAATTAAAGATAATAAAAAGAAATCAAAGTCTTGAAATCCTGCTCACAGTTACTAGCTACTTTAAATAAAAGCCTTTTGATAATTTTATAGAAGAGATGTGGCTTTCAATGCTCAACTAGCTTACCATTCTCCACCACAATTGCTAAACTTTTGTCTGAAATGCTTTAATACAGAAGATGGAATGATAAAGAATTTTTCTTCTGGCAGTTCAGAATATTTATACCTGCATTAGCGTAATCTTAAATAATTCATGCTGGTCAAGCCCCTGCTTTGCACAGCAGTAAATCCCTCCTCTCCATCTCACCTTTTAGCTCTGCAACAATGAAAGCCAGAATGCTGCAAGTCTTCCATCCTTTATGTCACCAGTCAGTATATTCCTTTTTTCAAGAAGCCTATATACTAAACTCCTCCTCCCAGAATGATGGATTCAGCAATTAAAAGATCTCACAATATTTTGGCTGAAGTTATTGGATAACCTGTATGGTATTTCTTTGCTATTTAAAACTGTATGTACTGCATCCTTATGGATCTATACACCATTTCTGTGTCTCCCTATGAATAACTACCTTTCTCGACTTGTTCTCGTGCTTGTTGGTTGGTCATTCCAGGGTACGGACATACTCCTAAACTGAAGGTCTCCCACAAAAGGATTCCAAAGCTCCATACATCACTCTCAGATGTGTATCTCCCTAAGAAAAAGAGAGAAAATTCACAGCTTAATGTACAGAGAAATTAACGTTGCAGATAATTATGGTCTGAAATTTTCTGTAATGGTAAGGTATTACAAACGCAATGGTAAAGTGTTACAAATGTAAGCTTAAAGCAGAACAAAGCTGTAGCTATTAATAATGCCTCCTGCAGACATGATAGTCTCCCATATTTCAAAGGATAAATAAATTGTCTTAAGGTCAATACCTAGGAATAATATAAGCTAACTTAAAGTTCTACAATTTGACAGACCTTACCATGACAGTAATTTTTCATGCAAGTTAAGAATTTATTCCTTTCTAAATGTACAATTTTTCCTCCTGTTAATATAAAAAGACAGAAAAATATTGGGGTTCTATCCTCCTTGTTTAGAATCACTTTCAATTCAAAACGCATTTAAAAAATAAAATTACCTTTCCTAGTTCCCTAATATAGCACAGCAATAAGTAGCCTGAGAGGAGCTACAATTGACATAGTTTGTAACTGCAAAAAGGGCCTAGTTTTCATGCTTTGAGAAACTGATCTCTGAAAATTAAAGTACAGTTGCTTCAACTTGCTTAATTTGGACCCTGAAGAACTGATGCATACAATCAGTTACGAAAAAAAAAAAAAAAAAAAAAAAAAA
>VZRU01001004.1:47317-62768 GCA_013398155.1 Pedionomus torquatus
TGTGGGATCAGTTTATTTTTTCACTACAATTTAATAGCAAAATTCTTATTTCAAATACGGCAAGCAAACCACTATTTTGTTTTAAATAACAAGTTATCCAGTGAAAACAGCAAATAATTTTTTTTTATTAATTAACCCAACATATGGCCTGCTCCTCAGTCTGAATGGACACATCATTCTGTTGTCATCCCCAGTCAAAGAATTTAATTCATCAAGGTTGCTTTCAGAAGCACAAAATGTCTGAAAGTATTATCTCAGGTCACATACACATAAATACATAAAACATTCAGGGTTCTTTAAAAATACAATACAGCCAGTTGATCAGAATGAAGAAGTTACCTTCTAATGGTAAATCTAACCTCTAATTGCTAACTGAAAAATGAAACGTACCACAACAGAAAGCAGAAGTGGAATCTGTTACACAGTTCCAGCCATTGTGAAAAATACGAGATCTGCAGCTTCTCCCGTGTTAGTAGTTAATGGTGAATTCTATCACCACATATATTTTTATTACAATAGTTTATTGTCAATGTGGACATTGCATTATTTTTTAATAACTAGGCCTACAAACTAAGTCTGAAATACATGCCAAACAATCTATAAATTAATATTGTTAGTTTAACTCTTCATGACATTTTAAATCATCATCCTGGGAAAAGTGACATACTGAAATCCCGGAGGTCTGAAATGAATGCCTTTCCCTATTTTATGGGGAAGACATAAAGGATGATAATCAAGCACAAGATGAATAGGGAGCAGTAGGGAGTTTATGGTAAAATGAAAATATCAACATCATTGTCACTTCAAAACATTAATATAAAGAACTACTGTTGACTGATCATACTGGATTACCCCTGATGCCATTCATCTGATACAGACTGTGTATTGGCTAGATATAAATGAAACCTACAGGAAATTTCAATTAAATATGATGTAATGTTTTAACTGCCTTATTGAAAAAAAAACATCCAATCATGGAAACAAAAAGTTTATTTCTGTTCATATATTTCTTATGAAGAAACTTCAGTTTGCCATTTCAAACAGAAACAGCAGAATCTAATATCCTATACTAAACTAGCCTCTGGGAACTATTAATTATTAATATTAGCCTCAGAACAGCCACAGTTAAACAACTTTGTTTTCCACTTGTGTTAATAGATGTCTTGATAATTTAATATTTACGAAGAAGAGCAGCAAACGGTAGAGATAACTGGCACTGGAAATTCCCAATTGCAAAAAATATCTGCCCTAATAGCAGATGAAAAAAGTACAAGACAAAAAAAAGACATCAGAGCTTTCAGTTTCATCATTAAAGTGCCAATCATTAAGTTAATATAATAATACATGTACTAATTATTTATGTAACGGAATAACACCAAAAAGCCACAATCTAAATATGTATTTTCTACACACTGTGATCACTGCCTTCTCAAGTAAAGGACTGCATCAGGCAAAATTCAGGAATATACGAAGGACAGCACAGTCTTATTGAGACAGGATGACATGTTGAGATCTACAGCAAACAAAAAAGTATCCAGACATTTCTTATATCATGCTCTGACCATCCAAACCCATGCATCTGTTACTCTAATTACGAGCCTTTTGTAGCTGTGACAAATCTAAATCTGAGATAATTAATTTCCTTTTAAGAGAGGTTGGGGTGAATTTCAAATAAAGGACAAGACGGGAAGCAACTTCTACAACAATCAGAGCGCACAAGGAAAAAATGTATTTTTCTCCCTTTTAATTTTTTTTTTGTTATTCAGCCATGCCAGAATTCAATAGTTTAGTGAAAGAGATAATAGATTAGAAAGATGTTCACTTTTTATTCAGAAGCAGCTCTTCATTACAGCATCTTAGAAACAAATAATCTCTCTAATTTATTATAATGAGTTTAAAGTATACAATATTCATGATATTCAATTTAATAGCTTTGGATACTCAAGCTTCCCTACGTTTCTTCCTTAATACTTTCAGATCAGAATCATACATGCTCATTAAACAAATAATAATAATGTCGCTCAAATACGATTTCAGAGTACCAGAAGTACCAATTCAGAACTGATTCAGGTTTAATTGTAAATTGAGTTCTCTAGGATCAAACCATGTTTACCAATGTGACAGTGGAGCTGACTACAAATTACATCAAAAAAAAATTTGAAAGTCCTTGAAAATTTTATTTTTAAGAGCTGAAACCTGGTATACAATAATCTATTCCTACATGGCAAATACTCATTTGTCTCTTCTTTGATGACAGTAGCTGAACAGAACTGTATTAGTTATTTTAGGGTTGGAAATACCATATATTGAAGAAACACAGTAACATGAAAACTACGGAAAAAAAAATTCCTGGAGTGTTTGAAAACATTTATATTGATAAATTCTATAGTCCAGAATGCAGTTTTAATAGCCACTGATGAAAAAAGGATCCTGTGCACACTGACTACCTCAACAGCACAGAGGCAGGTGAAAAAATAACTGTACCTAGGTAAAGCATTAGCAGAGAGTCAGCAAATGCTGCATCCTTTAGATGAGTGCAGCATTCTCTTCTCGCCAGCAGCAGAATGACAAGCAGTGTGGCAGTGCCATCAATTTGGCAACAGCTAGCGCTTCCTTAATTTGCTTAGCAACAGCTAGGATTCCCAGGAGTTGCCCTTTGAACTTAGTTTTTTTTGAAAAAAACAGGCGGATTCTTGGCTACTCACAGCAGAGCTGGGAGAAGGAGGGCTTTTGCTGTCTTTCTGTGTACTTGCAATCTGGATCATTTGACCAAAAAATTGTTATGCATTTGCAGCAGTTCTTCCACTAGTACCTCTTATGACCAACAGACCAAATAAAAACACATCAATAATCTATGTAAAACCTGTGATGCTATAATTGCGCAGTATCTTTATAATTTAATAAAGTCAGTGGAAATAATACCTTTAGTGGAAAAAAGGCTTACTAGTCAAAAGGCATGTCCATACTAAGAAATAAAAAGCTGAATAGATAGTACTCTAATGTGCCAATAAAATTCAAAGTGTGACTAAGAATCATTTCATAGATATAACAGAATAACTCCTGGGTGTTTGGTGGTGGTGTTTGTTTTTTTTTTTTTTAACAAGCAACAAACCTATGTAAAGGGGCTAACAGAAAGTAACAGTTCATTAAAGTTCCCATTTGTAGTTTTAACTTTAAATACGAGGATATGCACTATTCAAAAAAACCAAGTCATGCTCAAGGAGAGTAAGCTACTTCAGAACGGAACCAAAGCAGCCATTCTACTCAGCACTGGTTAGGTCCAGTCAAAAGCAGCCAGAGACAAGTATTAAACTCCTGTTTTCCAGTGGATTTAGGCAGGGAAGACATGCAGGGAGGTTGTCCCCTCTGCTTAGGAAGGAGACCTGCTCAGCTTGGAGCTAAGCCATCATTCTCCTGCTCCCAGGAGATTTGAACCAGAGAGACCCAGTCTCTAAACTAGGCACCTATGGTAAACTAAATAGGATCACTTTTTATCCCTTTTGTGGTAGCTGAACTATTGTCCCAAAAAGAGATGGAAGATTCACTGGAAAGACTAACTTAACTGTTTAGTAGAGTTCTCGTGGCACTCATGACACCTCTTTCCAAAATTCTTCACATTAGCAGTTACCAGACTGAAGCAGTAGTAATACGACTGAAAATGGAAGAACTGGACCACAGAACACGATCATCTTACCTACAAACACAGCTTCTTTAATGAGAATATGAAAGACTTCCAGAATGTAACTGCATTGTCTGAAAGCAAAACTTGACTAAGGAATACACCTTGAATGCAGTTAGTTCCTATCCTCTCATGCACATCAAACATGTATTGAAAATGAGTCACATGAAGCAAATACCAACTTTACATTTGTGAGATGCATAGTTGAAGGCTGCTACTGGTAACTTCAGTGAAAAACTGACATTGGGAATGTTTAATTAATCACTTCTACGTGATTAATTGATCACTTCTAAGATACTAACTTTTGTTATAGCTCTCTCCTAATAATGCATCTTCAAACTTGTTTATAATAGAAGAATGGTTTGGAGTGGAAAGGACTTTCAAGGATCTGATGGTAAAACCCACCACCATAGGCAGGGACATCTTTCACAAGATCAGGTTGCTCAAAGACCTGTCCAACCTTACCTAGAACACTTCCAATGAAAGGGTATCCACAACTTCCCTGGGCAACATGTTCCAGGGTGTCACCACCCTCACTGTACAAAATTTCTTCCTGATCTTCAATATAAACATCTTTCAGCTAAGAAATATTGCCCCTTGTCCTGTTGCTATCTGTAACTACAAGTTAAAAAGTCTTTGCCCATCTTTCTCATAAGCCCATTTCATGCAGTGGAAGTATGGTCTCCCTGGAGCCTTCTCTTCTCCAGACTGAACAACCCCAAGTGTCTGCTGTCCTCACAGCAGAGGTGCTCTGGCCCTTTTCTGGGCCTGCTCCTACAGGTTCATATCTTTCCTGGGCTCCAAAGCTGGACAGAGTACTCCAAGGTGTAGTCTCACCACAGTGCCATAAGACAGAATCACCTCCTTCAGCCCGCTGGCCACATTTCTTTTGATGCAGCCCAGAATACAGTTGGCCTTCTGGGCTGTCAGTGCACATTGTCATCTCATGTCCAGCTGTTCATCCAGCAGTATCCCCAAGTCCTTCTCAGCAGGGCTGCTCCCAAGCTGCTCCCAAGCCCTTCATTACCCAGCCTTTACTGATACTGGGTATTGCCTTGAGCCAGGTGGAGGACCCTGCACCTGGTCTTGTTAAACCTCATTGAGTTATTTAAAAAAATAAACTGCGTCTTAATGTATTTGTAAAAGCTCTTCAACAAGGTAAAATTCAATTTACTTCTCAAGTAAAGTGGTGAAATGGTGCTGAATACTATCAAGGAACACAGTAGCTAACTGAAAAAAAAAGAAAAATATTTCTGGTAGTTTCAACTAGAATTATATATGTATTCCTTGTAGATAAAGCTACAACACAATTTTGCACACAAACATTTGCAAGACCTGTCTCTTTAATTTTAAAGGTTGTACTGTCTATCAAATGATAAAAACAGATGAAATCCTACACAGAATTGCTTCTCTCCGTATTAAAGCAGACATACGGTATTCTACCATAATTTGAATTATTTTCATTACAAAATGAGTGTGGTAAACAGAGGGAAAATAATAGCTAGGGTATGCCTAAATTCTCTAAATCGGGTGGTTCCAGCTTCTCGCCTATACTCCCACAGGGTTGGTTTTGAAATTAAAGAAAAATTATAGACAAATGCATCCGTCACATGCAAATCAAATACTGGAAGAGAAGATCACTCATAAATGCTTATCGAAGCAACTGAAATTACCACATCTCCATCCTTATCTTGTGTTTCTAATGAAGAGAAAAAATGGAACTATCTAAACAATAGCATATNAAACCTATGTAAAGGGGCTAACAGAAAGTAACAGTTCATTAAAGTTCCCATTTGTAGTTTTAACTTTAAATACGAGGATATGCACTATTCAAAAAAACCAAGTCATGCTCAAGGAGAGTAAGCTACTTCAGAACGGAACCAAAGCAGCCATTCTACTCAGCACTGGTTAGGTCCAGTCAAAAGCAGCCAGAGACAAGTATTAAACTCCTGTTTTCCAGTGGATTTAGGCAGGGAAGACATGCAGGGAGGTTGTCCCCTCTGCTTAGGAAGGAGACCTGCTCAGCTTGGAGCTAAGCCATCATTCTCCTGCTCCCAGGAGATTTGAACCAGAGAGACCCAGTCTCTAAACTAGGCACCTATGGTAAACTAAATAGGATCACTTTTTATCCCTTTTGTGGTAGCTGAACTATTGTCCCAAAAAGAGATGGAAGATTCACTGGAAAGACTAACTTAACTGTTTAGTAGAGTTCTCGTGGCACTCATGACACCTCTTTCCAAAATTCTTCACATTAGCAGTTACCAGACTGAAGCAGTAGTAATACGACTGAAAATGGAAGAACTGGACCACAGAACACGATCATCTTACCTACAAACACAGCTTCTTTAATGAGAATATGAAAGACTTCCAGAATGTAACTGCATTGTCTGAAAGCAAAACTTGACTAAGGAATACACCTTGAATGCAGTTAGTTCCTATCCTCTCATGCACATCAAACATGTATTGAAAATGAGTCACATGAAGCAAATACCAACTTTACATTTGTGAGATGCATAGTTGAAGGCTGCTACTGGTAACTTCAGTGAAAAACTGACATTGGGAATGTTTAATTAATCACTTCTACGTGATTAATTGATCACTTCTAAGATACTAACTTTTGTTATAGCTCTCTCCTAATAATGCATCTTCAAACTTGTTTATAATAGAAGAATGGTTTGGAGTGGAAAGGACTTTCAAGGATCTGATGGTAAAACCCACCACCATAGGCAGGGACATCTTTCACAAGATCAGGTTGCTCAAAGACCTGTCCAACCTTACCTAGAACACTTCCAATGAAAGGGTATCCACAACTTCCCTGGGCAACATGTTCCAGGGTGTCACCACCCTCACTGTACAAAATTTCTTCCTGATCTTCAATATAAACATCTTTCAGCTAAGAAATATTGCCCCTTGTCCTGTTGCTATCTGTAACTACAAGTTAAAAAGTCTTTGCCCATCTTTCTCATAAGCCCATTTCATGCAGTGGAAGTATGGTCTCCCTGGAGCCTTCTCTTCTCCAGACTGAACAACCCCAAGTGTCTGCTGTCCTCACAGCAGAGGTGCTCTGGCCCTTTTCTGGGCCTGCTCCTACAGGTTCATATCTTTCNCCCCCCTCAGCCCGCTGGCCACATTTCTTTTGATGCAGCCCAGAATACAGTTGGCCTTCTGGGCTGTCAGTGCACATTGTCATCTCATGTCCAGCTGTTCATCCAGCAGTATCCCCAAGTCCTTCTCAGCAGGGCTGCTCCCAAGCTGCTCCCAAGCCCTTCATTACCCAGCCTTTACTGATACTGGGTATTGCCTTGAGCCAGGTGGAGGACCCTGCACCTGGTCTTGTTAAACCTCATTGAGTTATTTAAAAAAATAAACTGCGTCTTAATGTATTTGTAAAAGCTCTTCAACAAGGTAAAATTCAATTTACTTCTCAAGTAAAGTGGTGAAATGGTGCTGAATACTATCAAGGAACACAGTAGCTAACTGAAAAAAAAAGAAAAATATTTCTGGTAGTTTCAACTAGAATTATATATGTATTCCTTGTAGATAAAGCTACAACACAATTTTGCACACAAACATTTGCAAGACCTGTCTCTTTAATTTTAAAGGTTGTACTGTCTATCAAATGATAAAAACAGATGAAATCCTACACAGAATTGCTTCTCTCCGTATTAAAGCAGACATACGGTATTCTACCATAATTTGAATTATTTTCATTACAAAATGAGTGTGGTAAACAGAGGGAAAATAATAGCTAGGGTATGCCTAAATTCTCTAAATCGGGTGGTTCCAGCTTCTCGCCTATACTCCCACAGGGTTGGTTTTGAAATTAAAGAAAAATTATAGACAAATGCATCCGTCACATGCAAATCAAATACTGGAAGAGAAGATCACTCATAAATGCTTATCGAAGCAACTGAAATTACCACATCTCCATCCTTATCTTGTGTTTCTAATGAAGAGAAAAAATGGAACTATCTAAACAATAGCATATGGTGAAAATGAAAAGCAAGAAACAATTCTTCAACCGCATGTTAATTAAATGGAGATGAAATGACTACACTCTTCTGTATATGTTCAACCACTCTTTTTATTTCTTTTAATAACTTCTTTTCATGCAGCTTTTTTTTTTTTTCTTTTTAAGCCCACTCATTCCTGCTCTTTAAACAGAACAAAGAGAGAGCAAAGGACGTTAGAGGAGATGAAAATGCAGATCAAATAATTACTCACATGCATTAAGCATTCTAGGTCTGACAAATTTTAACTTTATATTTGCACCTACTGAAACACCATAGCACACACAAAAATGGGAAAAAAGAGCAGATCACTACTGAAAGGGTAAATTAAAGTATGACTCAAATAGCAGTTTCAGAAAGCAAGTACAGATCTATGTAGAATTTTAAAACATAAAGGCTAAGTATATCTAGTGCAGCTACAACTAGAAAGTGGCATTAAAAACAATTTTAATAAACTGCTCAGCAGCTTTTAGTTTCACATTAACAGCAAGTCAAACACACATAGTACTAAATTATCATCATTTCAACTATCACAAAAAGAATCTGAGATTTCTGAATAAATCTTTAAAACAACAGAGTACTGAAGAAACGCATCAGCATGAGGTGAAACAATTTTGTTTTGCTGCAACCTGCACAATGGCAAGTATTTCTAATTATGTATTACTGATACTTCTTAAGTAATAGTAATCAAAGCGTATGGGCTTTTAAACGAAATAAAAAACATTCTGCTGCTTAGTCCATTTTCTCTCTAGTTATTCTGCTTACCTTTTTTTACCTGAGAACTACTTTCAGTTGATGAAGCTTCTGACAAAAAAGAAAAAGTTTATTGTTCTTCCTAAAAAAATACTATTCTTTTTATATAGTGCTAAATCTTCTTTCTCCTATGAATTAAACTGTTCCACTCTAATCTACTTACTCTCTACACTAAATTTACCTATAACTAATTTGTCTTACCTAACCTAGAAAGGAGAGAACAAGGGCTCCCTGTACAGACCAGGCAGTCACATAGCCCCCAGGCAAGGAGGGGCTGAAACTCCAATGTTATTCTGAGTCCTGACCCACTAAGAGCTTGCTCACAAAGTGCAGTTTGACTTTCCCCTGCAAGCTTGTCATTCCCCTGTTGAGTGCTGCAGCACAGCACCAAGAGCACTGTGCCCACTACTGTGAAACAGGTTCAAAGTACCCAGCAAGCAACAGATGGCTCAGAGCTTCTGTGGCAGACAAGGTTTCTAGAAAAATGTACCCCCTGGGATGCCCGGAAACCCTGGATAAAGGTTCAAACAGTGAACAGACCTAACAAAATTTTATGAATGCTAGTCCTACTAAAATGCATTTTTGGCCTTTGGAAAAACATACTGTAAAACTGCATGAGCTACTTTGCTAGAGGAACTATTTGCCAATTAATTTGTACCAGTAACCCAAAAAAAAAAAAAANCCTAGAAATTCCTCTATCATTACTGCTAAAATAACAAAACTTGATCTATTGTTGTCCTGATTCAGAAATTTTCATTATGTTTACCTGTCAAATTCAGAAGAATTAGCTCATAAATACAACAAGTGCATATTATGGCCAACCATATAAAACCAAAAATATTCTTAAATATCCCAACAAATAAGATTGATATTGAAAACAGATATTTTCATTTATTAATCTGCATGTTTCCTAACAGTAAGAAGTTTTCCTGAGGGTACTGTTTGCTTGCACCTTAAAATTGTAGTTTTCTTCAGAACAGATTAGTAAAAACTCTGTTTCTGCCTTTAGTGAAGGTGGCAGCTCTCTGATAATCTCCTATGACAACCTGTGATAATAATAAACATATTTTGTGAAGATTATGAAAGTCAAAAAGTAAACTGGGCAAAAGATCTCCTTCCCTACATGCAGCATGTGTAACCCAGGCTGTGTCCATTGGCACGTCTATGGCACTAACAAAACATATTAGATTACAGCACTCCTTCCTGACTTGACATCTATATGACACGTTTGTATTCTGCTTTCTAACTGAGAACAGTGAAACAATCAAATTTTTATATGGTAAGACATTGCTACTTATATCTTGCGTCTGAAAGATATCTGAATCACTTTTGTCTTTGTAAATGTACCTTAAGAATAGCTGTTCACATTCACTACTAACTGCCAGTGCGTCTTCCAGAGATAGATTGAGGCCACACTGTCATCTATTGCAATTAGAACTCTACTAATCCACATCAATGAGCAGGGACACTCTTTTCCCAGAGTTTAACAAACAAACAAACAAACCAAAACGAAATGGAGCAGGAGGTAGGGGCAGCACTTCTCCAAAAATAATTCTTTCTAAAGTTATTTCTATTTTGCAGCCGTAAGACTACCATTTAAGGAATAAATACTGGACTCTTTTTCAGTAATTGCAATTACCAACTAAGACATTACACAACCGAGTTCTAATAAATTTTAATTATTCATCTATTACATTTCCCCTTGATTTTCTAAGAACACAGGAGTTCTAGACAGGCACTTCTGATTTAACATTGATCTGTCAGTTATAGAAATTATTAAGGACTAGAGCATTTGTGAGACTAGTGTAAATCACTAATGCTATTATCAGCTCTAATTTTTATGCTGTTATTTTCTTGGCAAACAGAGCCAGGCTGTAACACATTCCACCATGACAGAATTTTGGGACCTTAATCCTATTTTTCCCCATGGTGCCTATAATACTTTCCTGGGACTTCTCCAAAGGAATATAGTGAGATAAGTTTGGGGTTTTTTTCAGAGTTTTTTACATATGATGATCTTGCAGAAGTGTCTCAATTATATACCTCATATTTCAGACATATCATTGTAGCAGGGTATATACTGTGATATTGAGAGAAAAACAGGTGGAAATTAAATACATTCCTTTTGATACAAACTCTGTACAAGCAGCTTCGCAACAGAGCCAAACTGAAGAAGAAACAATGAAAAGGAATGACAGGAACAGAAATAAGGTAGCCCAAGAGCATAATGCCTTATAATCTTCTGTATTTCAGAGGAAGCAGCCCAGGCAATTAATGTTTAAATATACAGAACTCAAGTTTTTATCTCTTTATTACCTGGGAAACCAGTACATTCTTCTGAAACACACTTTAAATGTAACTTAACTTCTTTGTTGGCCATGCAAGTATCTGTAGATTTCAGACAGGACAGATTGCTTTTTGCCTTTATTCATTGTCACTGTGAATTATGCTCCTTGTAATGCAAATTATTATGGTGAAAAATCAGTACTAACTTATATTAATAGCAATAAAATATATAGATCAAATATTGTAATACTTAATTTTATCCAAATAAACAGAACAGCTTTGAATTAAACAGGCAATAATAATGACCTCCTTTCAGAAAAAGAAAGTGTAATCTTTTTATTTTTAAATTGTAGGGATCACTCCTGTTGGTAATAAACACCATATACATGTAAACAGCTAGCATTTTCGATAATCAAAATTAAAATAGTGAAAAATAAAATCTTCCTTACCTATGTATACAATTTTTAGATTCAAGATATGCCATACCAGAAGCAGCATCTAATGAAAATTTCACCAACTGTTTGGTTTTTAGCTCATCCTTCTTTTTCCTTAAAAAGGACAGGAAATCACCACCTGGAAAAACAGACAGAGGGACAGTGAGACACAACTGACAGGATATCTGTTTTCCACAGATAGGATGCTGTTTCCATAGTGTTTCCTGGAGAAATTGCTTGTGCGTTGGACGAGTGTACTCTGTCTCGCAGAAAAAACTGTTTGGATGGTTGGGTCCAAAGAGTTGTGGTGAATGGAGTTAAATCCAGTTGGCAGCAGTCACAACTGGTGATCCCCAGGGCTCATTATTGGGGCCAGTTCGATGCACCTTTCTAAGTTTGTTGATGACACCAAGGTGGGTGGGAGCATTGGTCTACTTGAGGGTAGGAAGACTCTATAGCAGGATGTGGACAGACTAGATCCACGGGCCAAGGCCAATAGTATGAGGTTCAACAAGGTCGGGTGCCAGGTCCTGCAGCTGGGTCACAACAACCCCAGGCAGCGCTACAGGCTTGG
This sequence comes from Pedionomus torquatus, assembly GCA_013398155.1. Classification (NCBI taxonomy): domain Eukaryota; kingdom Metazoa; phylum Chordata; class Aves; order Charadriiformes; family Pedionomidae; genus Pedionomus; species Pedionomus torquatus. Next base: position 59,054 of record VZRU01001004.1, read on the forward strand.
GGAAGAGTGGCTGGAGGGCTGCCTGATGGAAAAGGACATGGGCGTGTTAATTGACTCTCCAGTATGTCCACATCTCTTGTACAGGGAAACACTGCACTGGACACAGTATTCCAGGTGTAGTCTCACCAGTGCTTAGTAGAGAGGAAGGATCACCTCCCTTGATCTGCTGGAAACACTTCTAATGTAGCCCAGGATAGCGTTAGCTGCCTTCACTGCAAGGACACGTTACTGGGGTCCACCAGGATTCTCAGGTGCCTTTCATCCAAGCTGCTTTACATCCAGGAAGTTCCCAGGCTTTCACTGATGCCTGGGAGTTGTTTCTCCCCCCATGCAGAACTTTTCACTTCCCCTTGTTCAAACTGTGTGAGACTCCTTCTGCCCATTTCTCCAGCCTGTCCAGGTCCCTCTGGATGGCAGCACAACACTTTATCAGCCCTTCCTCCCAGCTTGGTGTCATCAGAAAACTAGCTAAGGGCACACTCTGCCCCATCATCCCATTCATTAATGAAGTTGTGAAACAGTATTGGACCCTGTGGTACACCATAGTTCCTGACATCCAGTTTTGTTAATACTCTGATTCCAGTTAAATAGGTGAATAACATTCATTATCTGATACATTCTTTCTTTAATGACAGATTTCTGGCAATTTTTAAAAAGCAGTGCACATTACAGCAAAACACAGTGTGTTTAAATCTTATATGGTCTATTTTCAATTCTACAACTAAGAAAGGATTTTTAGAATCCACATGATCCAAAACTATGGATCATCTATGCATTTAAAATTTGACTGCCAGAACACACTGTTAAAATGCAAGGATGAAAGCAAAGGTGAGTGATCTTACTCACTTACAATGCAGTGAATGCTCTTATGTTGGGCCAATGAGAACCCCTCAGGTGAGCAAGCAAATACTGCATCCTGAGTATACCAATAGTCCTGCTGGCACACACGGAACCCATGATGCACTTTGTTCCCAGGCTGGGTAACACACAAATGGAAAATCAAGAGCTGACTGGATGCCCTTTACTCTAAAGCCAGTGTGAAATAGCCTTTGTTTTACAAAAGATAATTAGACACATTACATCTACAAAGTCTGACAGGGTGAAACTTGGGACATTGAATTTTAAATTCTAATGAAGTCTTAAAATAACAACAAACTGTACTGGGTAACAATCACCTTCCCTTTAATCTGAGAGTTTACTGACCTAGTCTGGTAACTGTAAAAAGTAGGTATTGACAGAGAGAAAGATGATAAACACTGTATTGAAATATGTGTAATTTCTTACACCTGTATACAGAATTATTCTGGCTACAGCAGACAGTTAACAATAATTTTTAAGCAATTTCCCCCTCAAACACATACAAATAAACTGATGAAAATTATTTTGTTTGTATTCTGAACAATGTTAAAATGTTGAGGACTGAGAATTTCTAACAACTGTCTGCAGGGAGAAGTGAAAAGACATACAAGCTCAATTTGATACACAAAAAAATAAAAGATGCCTTCTCACACAGTCTACTAAAAATGAATGAACAAGGCCTAAGTAAGAAAGGTCTATTTGTAAAAGGTGTTAAAATAACATCAATGTGAATCTAAATTCATATTCCTCAGAATTAGCATAAATTCTTTTTATGAATAAATTACTGATCCCCACCAGTCAACAGTAAAAATCCTGTTCTCAAGTAACAAAGTACTAAAGACAGCAAGGTATCAGAAGGAAAGCTAACCATACCCATTAAAATATTTAGAAATAGTGCATGTTATAAATCTGTTTCTAATATGCTCAAGAAATCAAATTATCATCCTAATTTTCACCAGTTTGTCTCTGAACAGGATTAAAAACTGCTCAGTTTCTTATATCAGAGTAAATCAAACTCAGAGAGCACAAGCCTGTAACTTCCCAATACGATCGTATCACCCGGAAATGATTTAGACTTGCTAATTTCCAGTGTTTGCTATGTACTATATGAATTTCTGGAATTTTGAGCAAAACAAACATAGTATATCTAAAGCTGCGTACAGTGTACTTTATGCCTATCATAATCATCTTCACTATTTTAATGAGATTATCTCCTCTACCTCACGGTCTCAACAGTGAAAAAAAGTCAGCAAAGGTACAGTTTTGGTAGCAGCTCTATTTCTTGCATCTGTCCTCACACAGAGATGACAAAAATATCTTTTAAATACTCTGTTCAATAATGATTTGAAAGATAGTTGCAGACAAAACAGCACAATTTTATACATCTCATTCTGCGCAAAATACACAATTTTAGGTTAAATTTGGTTATTCTTATCTTTTTAATATCAACATAGGCTCATGTGGCTGTTCCTCCTAGCAAATTCTCATGTCTACTGTGGACAATGCTCCAGCTCACATTTACAAGAAAGTATCCACATGAACACCTTCAAAGCTGAGTTAAGAGGCTATCACTACAAACCTTTCAACATAGAATTGTGGCTACATAATATCTTTATGTGCTTCTTAAAACAAGTTTAAATATAAAAAGCCCTAATTCACTATCTGCAGCATGTAGTGTCAGAGAATTATCTCCAGTATAATAGCTGTTGATAAATAAACAGACCAATTAGACTATGAAACAACTGAAACAAAACTAGATGACAATAGTAAGTAATGCTTTCTCTTATATGTGGAATTTCCACTGTATTCTATATGGCTGCCTGTTATTCCAGTTAATGGCATAAAACAGAACCAGGAAATGAGGTTTGCTCTAGCCACTCTAAGTACCACAGAAATAATTAGACCATTATAGTATTATTATCAAGTAGAAATTGACTGCCTGGCTTCAGTTTACAGGAGGAAAAGTAGCAATACAGGAGTGTCTGCCTAACAAAATAGAATTATTTTACTAAATAGATGACAAAATGAACTACATAAGCAGAAGCTCCACAAGAGAGACTTGCTGTAATTGGATTCCTGAAAACAGCCCTTCGTGTATTTCACTGTACATGTGAACTATTTCTCATTGAATGCAGAAATTTTAAGGAAGTGAAAATATCACATATCAGCATCTTCTAGTGTTGGCCATACTTCATAGCATAACCTTTATGCTGTACATTAAGTAGCATTTTATGGCAATATAACAGTTCACTTAATGGCACACACAAAAGGAAGCTAACATAATGTAATGTAAGAGAGAAAACAACCCTATCTGTGATCTACATGAAGAAATCAAAATACAAGAATATCCCGATTTGAAGCAAAACAGAACCAACTTTCTGTTCTGTAATTTTACATCTTACCTAGGCCTCTTCTAACTCTCTGAAACTGACACCATATTGTGGAGAAAATGGCTCATTCTCAGAGCGATAAGACCAATGTTTGTACTTCATGCCAAAGCGTGGTATGCAGAGAGGCTCTTGCTATAACATCCAAGGTCAGCCAGTTTTGTTATTTGCCCCACTGGAGGGGTGGAAAAGGAACAGTGTAGAGGGGTCACACCTGGGGGGAGGAGTGGACAATACAGGTGATTGAAACCTGACCAGCTGGGGTATTCCATCCCATCTGTCCCACGTTCACCATGAAAGCTGAGGGATAAAAGGGTCAACTCTCTTCAGTGGCTGAGGCCCAAAGAGTACCCTGTCTGTTCACCTGCCTTTGCCCCCGATCCGTGTGCTCCTGACTCCAGAAAGTGGAATCCACTTTCTATCAGTCACTGAGTCCAGTCTGGGACTTCCCCAGTGCCTGCTCATGATGT
>VZRU01001012.1:15464-27454 GCA_013398155.1 Pedionomus torquatus
TGATGAACCTATTTTCCACCTGACGAGCGGTACCCTGAGTTTGTGCAAGTGAGGATTCACCACAGAGACCTCATCAACTTAACGACGTGTCACTTACATGTCGCAATTAAGACTTAATATTCCAAATTTTTTCTATGCCACTGATATTTTACCTTCCAGTCTGGGCATTTCACCCTCTGGTGTTGCCCAGCCGTGTTCTCAGCTGGCACGAGCAAACACAGATCCGTCGACTCCCACGGTGTCACCCACCACGAGACCGTGGCTAACGAAGGCAGCTCGTTAACATGGAAGCTCCTGGCTGATGGGACATAAGGAGGCATTTGGTTTAATTACTTTGTTGCATAAGTTTCCTACTGCTGGTCTGGGTTTCTAATTAGAAGCAAATACATTCCCTTTGAAATCTCAGTAGTTTCTGTGAAATCCAGAAGGTGATTCCTTTGGACAACACCGAGAAGCCTGGGGTCATCTTCAGCTTGAGACCAGCCGACGTTCTACTCTTACGTGTCGGGCAAGGAAAGACACGCTCAGAAGCAGCAGGACCTTCACTTCGTGCCCTGAGAAGTCCAGAAGAGACTGTCATAAAGTCTTCGGGGCCAAGGATTTCTCTCCTATCAAGTAATAACATCAGGAAGTGATGATATCCGAACCCAGGGCATCTATTTCACTTCCTTTCAAATGCATCAGTTGATGCAATTATAAAAACTTCCCGGTTATCCACTCTTTTAGCATTATGGTACCTCCCTTTGGAAATTATTTTAGTTACTTTTCCATCACTGGACTCAGAATATGCTGGTTTCTCAGCTAAAACTATAATACAGAATCCTACCAGAGCCTCCAGAATTGACATCAGCATCTGGGTTGTGTTTGGGTTTTGGCTTTTCCTAACAGAACAGCAAAGAGCAGCCAGGAGGAGAAGGAAAATCGTTGGGATTCATCTCTTGCTTCAAGACAATGAAGTTACATAATAAAATAGGAGAAACCCGTGCGATTTTACAGGAGAGTCAAGAGGAGGAGAAAATCAGTTTTAATGCTAAAACCTCTGCAGAGGGCCAGAGGCAGATACAGCAGAAACACCAAAAATGTGGTGTCATGCCTTCGGGTCCCCTCGCTGCCTTAGCTCCGTGGATGTACATCAGCCAAAGATCTCACCCATCGCTGCTGATTCATCACTATTAATTAATGCTGAGACACATCCCTCATTCATCCTACGCGTGACATCCGCCACGGCACTGTCTCTGGACCCCTTTTTTCCCTCCACCAAGGACAGACTCCCTCTGTCTTTCCCATCCCATTCAGGTTTGGCGAGAGCCCCAGGAAAGGAATCGATCCCAAGGGGAAGAGGAGCGAGAAATTTCCCTGCTGTAGCAAGAACTTATTTTCTAGTTTGGGAAACACTGTCCGTTCTGGAGAAAACTGTTGCCCAGTAGGGACTGTAAAGACACTTGCAAATCCCACAGGAGAGAACTCAACCATGGGTCTACTATTTTTAAGGAGCCGTGGATGGACTTTTATGATTCCTGCCTAAATTTTATCCCTAAGATAAAATCATCTTTTATCCCTAAGATAAAATCATCTTTATCTTCCATTATGTGGGATTAAAACAGGAGGATTTTGTTTATGCTGCAATAACATAAATACTTAGGATGTAAGCAGAATGGGTATATGCCTTCTATTCTCACATCTATTTGTTCATCTTCATACGAAACAGCTTCCACTGAGACTGGAAACTGAGTCTTTGGGGTGTGTTTTTCTTTTTTAAGATTGCCTTTCAAAAGGCCCCAAAAAAAAACCAAAAACAAAAGCAGATCACAGAAACCAAATGTCGAAGAGGCACCCTGTTAGCTGCACTCCTTTAAAACTGGAGAAGAACTATGTGCCCATGGTCAAAGTGGCCGGTTGGTACACCACAGTGCTGAGTTAGAACACCAGTCCTGGGAAAACAGTATGTCCCAGCAGCTCTTGATGAACGCAGAGTCCGAGGAACTGCCCAAGAGCCTCCCCTGGACCACGGGCTGTGGAGGGACATGAGGATTCCTGCAGGAGAACAAGCTGCATTGTCACCACGCAAGAGAAATATGTCTTTAATTTGGGGGATCTGGCATATGGCAGTTGCTGTAGGTGGGACGCACTGTCTAAAGCCTGATCTGTTGCCCATATGCTTGGCAATAGTTCCTGGGAGACTATTCGGAGCCCGGGTGTAGGTATGAGGGAGTGCGTGTGGCCTCTGCCTCCCCATCCAGAGGTGACTGTGACACCTCCAGCCAGAAGAACCAGAATTTGCCCTCCACCAGCTGCTGTTTTCTCTTCCCCCTTTGCAGCATCTGTTGCCACCCTGTACGGAATTTAAATCACAAAGTTTATATTCACCCAGCTACCTCGGTGCCTAGAGGTGTGATCCTGCCTGGAGCTGTGTCCGTGGCAAAACTCCAGCTCCATTAGGTGAAATATATAGTTATGAAACTATATATAGAAATATATAGTTATAGTTAATATATGCTATAGTTATAGTTAATATATGCAGGGAGCTTAAATGAATCGTTTAAAGCTATAAGGAAAGAAGTTAATTAGGACGTACAGGGCTTGTGTTGACTGGCTGGTTTTAATCCTTTCAATGGAGAGAGGATAGTATGTAATGGGAATTTTTCATTTAGTTTTTTAAAGCTTTGAAAAATGTTAGAATGGCGACGCTATTAATGCCATTTCGCCATCCAAAAAAACGTCATCTCCACTTCTGCTGCTAAAACAAAACAATCTGCTGCTGAAATAAAGCTAGACTTAGGGGCAGAATCTGGTATAAAGACTTAGAGCTAACCTGTAACAGGGGAGTCTGGGAAGGAAATTCCCTGAAGGTGGGTAATTTCGGAGCAGAACTCACTCTCTTCCAAAGCAGCCAGTACCAGCCGTTCCAGAAGAGAGCCCAGGAGAGCAATGGGCTGAACCAGCCTGGCCCTTTCTCTGGGCTATTTATACATTTATCTGCCTTGGCAGACCTTGAGAGGTCTGAAGGACTTTGCTGGGGTGCATCTCCCAGCGGGACGAAGGCGCCTTGGGCTCACACGTGGGTCTGCTCCGTGGGGTGAGCTTCTCCTGCACTGAAATTCCCACAGGAACCGAACCTTCCAGGGATGGCTCTTGTGACCGAGCCTTTCTCCTGAACCCAACGCCCTCCCCAAAAGAGTGGCTTTTACAGGCACTGCTCCTTTCACCTTCAGGACTGCGCCTTTGGAGACAGAACAAGTTCAAAATTTCCTTCTTGCATATTAATGCCCTTTCATGCGCTTTGAACCTTTTCATGTTAATTACATTAGTTGCCATTCTATTTAAAGTTCCTACAATCTGGTTACTCTTATTCAAATCAGGTTTCCGATTCTCCACACTTAGCTACTGGTTTTCCGCTTTGCTAAATGTGGAGCTCTTTCTCCTGCGACCTTAAAATCAGCATTAGCACCTTGCAAAGGACAAATAGGCAAAGATCCCCCCCCCCAAGCTCCTTTGCAGGAGCCACTTATTCCCACTCAAGCAAATCAGGTGAGCAAATGATTTTTCCCTCATCTATTTTATTTATTATTATTATTATTATTATTATTATTTAATTTTAGTTTCCCTTCTTCTACGGTCACTCTTCTGGATGGCTGAGACTGAGGCAAGGATAAATCGATAACCTGCTGGGGAGCCAGCACACTCATCTCTCCCTGCCTCAGTTTCCTGGTGGCAGGACCTAAGATCCCAGATCACCCCAGCTTTACCCTGCTGCCCCGACTGGGACATTAAGTTGGAGTTGGTAGGAGAAAAGGCAATTAAGTAAGATCAGCTGCAATTAAGCAGGATCAAAACAGTTCCCCTCCCATTTAAACAAGCAAATTAAGGGCAAATTTTTCTGCATGTGCCCATTTATCAGCTGTTTCTATGGTAACACTTGTTTTTCTTAATACTGTGTCTCATTTGTATCATGGTAACACCCTGTAATCCTGGTCCCATTGTCCTGGGTTCAGTGGAAATGTGTAAAAAAGAGAGTCCTTTCCTCTCAAGGTCTCACTGTCTCCTCGCTGACCTGCACATCGCTTAACTTCAGCTGCTGCAAATTCACAGTGGTCGCTTCGATTTCGGGTGCAGTGGCTTATCCCAGCACAGGATCGTTCTCCTTCCTGGCTTCAGCGGAACCAGAGTCGGTTGAAGCGGGAGAACTGGTGGTTTCGCTCAGCAATTTGCCAGCCTTTAACTAAACTGGTTTGAAATCACAACTTCAATAAACCACAGTAACTTCCTTCAGGGGACCGAGGCTGTTAGACACTTTGTGGGCTTTTACACCGAAACGCCTCCTTTGGGTGTTACATTCCAGCAGCCGTAAGACCCTGCTATTTTTACCTGGATGCCAATAAAACCCACCTACTGTTGCTACACAGTCCTGTCTCATCTACTCATGTTGATAATATTCAAGTTAGAATCATAGAATCATAGAATGGTTAGAGTTGGAAAGGACCTTGAAGATCATCGTGTTCCAACCCCCCTGCCCTGGGCAGGGACACCTCCCACCACACCAGGTTGCTCCAAGCCCCCTCCAGCCTGGCCTTGAACCCCTCCAGGGATGGGGCAACCACAGCTTCNCTCTTCTCCAGGCTGAACAGCCCCAGCTCCCTCAGCCTGTCCTCACAGCAGAGGTGCTCCAGCCCTCGGAGCACCTTGGTGGCCCCTCTGCTGGACCCGTTCCACCAGGTCCGTGTCCTTTCTCTGTTGAGGACTCCAGAGCTGGACACAGGACTCCAGGTGGGGTCTCACAAGCACAGAGTAGAGGGGGAGAAGCACCTCCCATGACCTGCTGGTCATCATTTTCTGCTTTTTGTTACAAACCTCACATTTGGTGCAGGCTGGTGTGTGGTGCTCGCTGAATGTCCTGGAGATGCCGCAGGGTCTTCTTCACCAGGACCTCTTACGTGGCTGCTACGGGTCGTGTCATCGAGGCTTTCTGTGAGGTTGACTCTCCTCGCTGGTCTCTTCTGTGAAGTGGAAACCACTTGTCCCTTGAAAAAAAAAAAAAAGAAGAGGATTTCACACACAGAGGAAAGTCTCTGCTGAACTAATGTTCTTGTTTCTCTTCCACAGACAAAAGGATTTCAAAGCGTTTCTGTGGAACTCTTGTGAAGTTGGTCTCCCACTCTTTGGAAACATGGGTCCTGTTGACTTACCCATCCAGCCCACAAGTCAAAGCAGGAACCTCTACCACCAAGAACAACCTTCCATGAAACTCTCTCGGGCTCTTTGAAGCACCCAAGGGTACCTGGGTATGTCCCTGAGGACAGATCTCCTTAATGCTTGTAGGTGTCTAATCTGCTGTAGACTTCCTGAAGATTAACGGAGGATTGAAGGCCATGTCCATTGATGTTTCCTGTTAGCATCTCTCAGTGAAATTAATAGCACAACAAAGATTACACGGCTGCTTTCAAATGACAATTAATTATATTCAGAGGCCAGAAATAGCTGCGTGCTATTTCCACCGCAGCCTGCCTTTGATCTGCTCCAGCCAACGCAGAAAAGTTTGCGGAGCCTCTGACGAGGAACCTGTGTCTCCAAACTTGTTCTCGTGAGAGGGGTTGAACGTCTCCTGGCAAAGTCCAGAGGCCAGTTAGTGCAGCCCGTCCGCATGGGCAAAGGTTTGCAGAATCAGGCCCTTTGTGGCCTCCGGTCCTTGCTTAATTTGCTGTTATTTGTTTAGCTCCTGTGCAACAGAGGTTTCCTTAGCAACTGCTGTATCCTTTTACAAGTCATTGTTAATGACACCCGTTGACGTCGGCGGTGTACGAGGATGCTAAAAAGGATGGCACCCAATAAAAAATAACCTTTGTGATTACCCCGTTTCCTTAAGTAAACACCACTATTATCCATGGGGAACTTGCTAGAGGGACTTCTCTTTGGAACAAGAATGGATGTTGCCTTTAGCGTTACCCTTTCGAAAGCTTGCAAAGGTCAAGAGGAAAATCTCTTGTCCTTTTCTCTTTGTGCCTAATGCCAACGCTTACTGGCATTCCCCCGGTCAGGAGAGAGGCAGTTGCTCTGTAGCCTGTCTTCCTTCTAAAATCCAAGATCCAATTTCCCGCACGGAGGGAAATATCACCTTGTTGTGAAGAGATGGGAGGGGGCAGAGATCCGGGCCCCCCTTCTCAGCTTTCCTCACACGCTTCCCACCCGGCGCCCCGCGAGCCTGACTGCTTCAGATTCCCCCAAAAGACGGACACTGCCCTCTCCTCCTCCTCACAAAGCAAGAAAAAACCCCGCGGCTCATTCCTTCTACAGATTCTCCTCGTTGAAGAAGAAGCTGGAGAGAGGAGATCAGGTGCAGAACAAAGCTCCCCACCGGGGTGAAAATCACAAGTTTCCTTCACCTCCGAGCTCCTTCTCCAACTCCAGCTAACATCTGGTACTGAAGGCAGAACGGGACACGATTAACTAAGTTTATTACTGAGTTCATTAATGGTTTTCTGAAGATGCTGGCCAGAGGCACAGGAAAAAATGGCCCAGAGCCATCGTCCAACATGGTATTAATAGGAGGCTGTGCGTGGAGCCGACTTCTGCTGGAGAAGTGGGCAGAGCAGCCCACGTCGAGCTCATGCTGCCAGCACCAGACCCCGACTGGTACCGGCACCAGCTAGTTTAAACCTTGCCTGTATCTGTTTTATCCATCTAGAATGTTGACATGCCCTGAAATGGAATTTGGAGGTCTTCCCATGGAAAATTATGACTTTGCATCAAAAACTTATTATTTTCCAGTTTGTGATTATTATTTTTTTTTTTAACAAAAAATTGACCCTATTTGTTTGCAGATAAAACTGGATTTGCTGTTTTCTGGTGGAAATATGAAAAAATCGAGGCAAGCATGCTTTCCGTGAATGTTTTCAATTTAGCTTGAAAACTCAAGTTTCTACAAGAAAATGAGAGAATAAAGTTTCAAAAGGATTTTCTACCCGTCCCCAAGCTTAGAATTCTCTGGTTTAGCCCATTCCTTGGGTGGGGAACAGCTTGATTTGAAACCAGATCCAGGTGAGGAGACCAGGTTGGGACTCTCTTTTCACTTTCCCCTCTACATTTTGGGGTGCAGGGAGCCGGGGTTCGATTCAGGCTTAACTCAGCAGGAATTTCATCCGTGGCCTCGATACATGCAAGATCCTCTTGCTTTTCCCTCCAAATCCAACATAATTTGGGATTCAGTGGGAAAGAGGTTGCAGTTGGTAATGGAAACAAAGTCTCTTGACTTAATCCGAGCTGAGAATCTCAGCAGCATCCCCAGTGCTGTGACTAACGGCTGGAACCCACTTCAAAACCAGCAGCGTTTTCTTAATTTTGAGTTCTGGAGTGCCAACCGATGCTAAAATTGGAGGAGGACAGTGACTGTAACCTCAAAATGAGAACAGAGCTCTTGGACAAAATTGCGTTCAGTCTTTATCTTGGGCTGCAGTTGTTTCCAAATGGGTGGAAACCACTGCAAGGACCAAGGCTCCCTTTTAATTCTTCATTCTCTGAGTATAGGTTTTGCGTTTTCAATTTTTTTTTTTTTTTTTGAAAGGGGCCAAAAAATTCATTGGGAATAGAATCGATTTTATTGGCTTGGGAAAAATTGCATGGGCCAAAGGATTTTTCATTTCAGCAGCTCCTTTCCATTATCCCAGTGCAAACTGGCTGGAGCTGGTGTGAACTGGTGCTGCCCAACCCCTGCACTCTCTCCACCACGTACAGGTGAAACGTCTCAGAAAGAAGCATCCCTCCAGCCACAGGTGGGAATTCTGATCCATACGAGGAGATTTGGAGGGGCTGGGACAGGAGATAAGTTGGTCTGGATGAGCTGGTCGACTCCAGAACTGCGAATAAAGATTCCTTTCAAATATCTCTGAAGAAATACAGGAAAACCTGGAGCTGAGAGGCAGGAAAAGCCTGCCAGCAATCCCTTATTTACTTTTCATTTTGTTGATGTTCTTTTCCCTCTTTCTTGCTTGCCCCCCCCCAGAGCTGAGACCTAAGTTCTACTTGCAGTTTTGCTTCGTGACGTTGGATATGGCCTTTCACCGCTCTCTGTCTTCGTTTCCCATGTATAAAGTGGGGATATTCATAGAAGCAGGGTCAGAAGGGAACTCCAGGTCAACATCCAGTCCCCTCTTCCGAGACAGGAGCAGTTTTCTCTGTGCCGTTTCCAAAAGCAGGGGTTTTTTTTGTGGGGCCCGTTCGTAAGAACTGCTGGGGCTGGAGATTGCCCTTAAAAAAAAAGAAATCCTTTGTAAACTTATGTGAAGTTTAATCTCTTTTGAAAACTACTCCTTTTAATGGCCAGGATGCTTTTCCTGGGGTTTACCCTGGGTCCCTCTTGCTGCAGCACGAGCCTGCCCCCTCCCACTTTGGGTGCCGTGACCCTGAAGAACAAAGGTCCGTGGAAGTGATTTGAGGACTTGAAACACAGCATCCCAATGCTTTGAAAAGTACTCGTAGGAAGCAGTATCTAAGATCAAGGTAATATCATTCCTATTATTATTTTGTCATCAAAAGGCAGCTTTCCATGCAAACATTCAAAGGCCACACAAACAATGTCCCTAATCTAAGGGATTGGAGTCCAGGGCTCCCAGAACTGGAAAACAAAACCTGTTTAACGTCAAAGCAGGATGTGATTAGAGACCGATGGCAGCTCTACAACCATAAACTTAATTGAACTTCTAGTTCTTACCCTGAAGCAAAGCTGCCCATGGCGATGAATTCCGATTTCTTCCACTCGTTAGGTTTTTTTTAAGCAGGTGAGTGCCTTGCCGTTAACCTCTCGCAGGAAAGATGCCATCAGGCTTAGGAACACCAAGCGTGGCCAATCTCTAATTACCAAGCAGCAGTTTTCATGAGTACTAATGACTCTGTACGGCGTGAAGCAGGTTCTTTTTTGCAGGTAAAGCTACTGTGAGTTACTGCTAAGTATAGTATGAAACAGGACCACGTAGAATCATAGAATCACAGAATCATAGAATGGTTAGAGTTGGAAGGGATCTCAGAGATCACCCAGTTCCAACCCCCCTGCCCTGGGCAGGGACACCTCCCACCACACCAGGTTGCTCCAAGCCCCATCCAGCCTGGCCTTGAACCCCTCCAGGGATGGGGCAGCCACAGCTTCTCGGGGCAACCTCTTCCAGTGCCTCACCACCCTCACAGCAAACAAGTTCTTCCTGGTATCTCATCTAAATCTCCCTTCTTCTAGTTTAAAACCATTACCTCTTGTCCTATCACTCCACTTCCTGACATGGTCTTGCTCTAAATCCCCAGATGTTCAGATCTCTTGCCCGTGGATTTAACAGCAAACACTTTTCATTGTCTTGAAGTTCTAAGGAAATCAAAAATAGGGTGCTACTTCAGTCCAAATACATAAATAAGCACATAAAGTTGACAGTGACCGAGCTTAGCAGCTGAATATCTCCTGAAAATCCTGTTCATGGCTTTCTGGTCCTGCATTAGCTATTAATGACCATCTTCTGTAAAACACACATGGCACCAAAAATGTGCCTGGGCAAGAGACTTTGCCCCTCTCTCACTGAGGGGGACTTTATGAGAATTTTCTTTGGAATATGAGAGAAGCCGTTTGAAAGGATGTATAGAAAGGCTATTAGAAAACTCACTGTTTAGCTGCAATAATAAACACAACTTCAGGGAAGGGAGCGTAGTCACAAAACCGTTATTAGCCAAAATAATGATTGACAGTGTGTGCGCGTGGGGAGAAGCAGGGGTAAACATCCATTAGCGTATTTGCTATTTGGAGAGATGTCAGCTGGAACAGTTTCAGACCCAAATATCTGAAAAAGCAAGATTCTTTCTAGGCAGGATGTTTATAACAACTCTGGGCCTGGTTGTGTCCCCTCCCCATCCCTCTGCTCTTTTCCGTCGCCACCACTGCGTCACCCTCCTCATCCCTTACTGCATCATCCCCTTAGTCCTTTTCCTCCCCTTCTTACCGGCTTTTACTTAAAAAAGAGAGATTTCTCTGCCACATTTCTCAATGCACAGAGCAAAAACATCCCTCGGCCCCTGTTTGTCAACACATCCAATAATCCAAGCCCTGCATCTGTTTAGACCTGTTTAGACCTTGCAGTCTCTCTCTCCTCCTCCTTTTTTCACCCTTCCCTTACCATCATCATCTTCGATCTCTCTCCTACTCCCCCACTATTTTCAACCCTTTCCAGGGTTTCACTCTCCTGTTTTCAGGCTCATTGCACATTTGCTCCATCCTGTTTTAGCATCTGCACCCTCCTTCACCCCAGACCTTTTTCACCCCCCCCTCCTCTTCCTCCCTCTTCACGGAAACACCGCTGCCTGGTATCCAACACAGGTCAGTAAGAAGAGACAGAAATCCCACTCAAACACACTATAACCCCAATGGACTTCCCAGCAGAGCACTGAGAAAGTGCATCCCGGCCGTTGACTCAGCCCCACACCNTGCGCTGGCCCCAAGCCATGCCAGCAACTTCTTCGCATTAAAACTCTGACGCGTTTACTCGGGTTACTCTGCTCCTGGCTCCCAGAGGAATGGGGGAGGATGCACACAGAAAGGCAGCGATGCTTTGCTTTTGTAGCCATTGCTTCCTGAATTTTTTAGTATTTCTTTTTTTTTTTTTTTTTTTTATTCAGNGGAAGAATGACACACTCTCTTGCATGCTAGCTTTACAGAGGCCTCAGCGCTGCAGTTGTCCATGTCACACTGGCAAAGTTGTTGAAGGCTGATCAAGTGTTACACTGGGGAGCGGCCTTCCTAGACAGAAAAAAAAAAAAAAAAAAAAAGGAAGAAAATGGTTCTCTGATTCAGCAGAGCAGGTCTGTGGCTCAAAGGGCTCCAGCTCTTCGAAAGGGCAAGCGTTTACAGTGTTATCATTCTTACAAACGAGGGGAGTGAAGGAAAACACTGGTGTGATAACGCTGGGAATGCAAACAGACAGAAGAAGAGAGGCAGCGGAGAAACCTCCCCGCCTCATCGCTAGCAAAATCCTTGACCCCCTTCTTCCTCTGTGAGCCCAAAAATTCAGGACACAAGCCATCCCTATAGTCCCTTGACTAGATGGACTTTCTCCTATATGGCCTATATGTCTTTCTATATATCCATATAGGACTTTCTCTGAGTCTGGCAGAGCCCTCGCCTCCTCCCGCAGATACACCCTAACGCCGGGCTCGGAAAGCTGCCCCGGTGGGGCAGGAGGACCAGCCGGACCCTCCTGACACGAGGGCAGGGCGAGTGTTTTGCCACCAAGAAATGCCCCAGCGACATCGTCAGCCTGGGATTCGGGAGCTTAATAGATCTGAGCGTGTTCACACAGGATTAAAACAAGCTGCGAGGCTGAAGCAGTGAAGAGGGAGATCTGAACAACGTGCCGGTTGATTAATGCTGTGATGAAGTGGGGAGATGGAAGACAATTTTCCCGGCACGGGCCCAAGTCACAGCGAGCAGAAGTTGGGAAGTTGTAGACGTTCTTCGGTCCTCAACGGCGGGGAGAGACCCACCAGCAGAACTGTGATGAAGAGCATCTGCAGTGATTTTGGCTCTTCTCAGCAGACACCAGCAAAGATCCTTCTATCTACAGGAGTTGATCTCCATTTTGGCTCCATCTCTTGGGTCCAAAACGTTCACCTGCTCAGAGGTTCTTAGGGTATCTTTTGGCACTCTCTCCATCAGGTCACCTGTATATTCCTACGAGGTAGCCCAATCTCTTTTCAGCCTAAGAGGTCAAAAACTCAAGTGTCTCTATCAGGTTGATCTTTTTCCCAAGGATTCTTACAGAAAGGGAGGGCCAAGAACACACCCTGAAACTACAAAGTACTTCATCCAAGGCACCATGCAAGCTGCTTAGTTCCACAAGCTACGTTAAAACAGTTGGCTTTGAAAAACATGTCACAATTCACTTGAGATAAAGTAGAAATCTTAGTCTGAAAATATCCTGGAGGGGAAAAAAAAAAAAAAAAAAAAAAAAAAAAAAAAGGCTTTTTGTTCC
>VZRU01001012.1:36567-62981 GCA_013398155.1 Pedionomus torquatus
AGGACATAGCAGTGGTGCCCAGGGCAGGGGGGTTGGAACTGGATGATCTTTAAGGTCTCTTCCAACTCCAACCATGTTATGATTCTATGATTGAGCCACTAAAACTGCAGCCCTTTTAAAAACACATGATGTTTCCTATTACATGTAAAACTTTAACAAACCTCTTCTTATTGGAGGCTTTTCAGTTATTTTCTTCTCCCCAGTGAAACGTGACTGTCCAGCTTGGTAGGTACCGTCCTTTCCTTTCTCAGAATTCAGGCTATAATAAATTTCCATTTAAAAAGTAAAAAAGATCCCTATAACAGTCTGGCTAGGATGGCGTGCATTTACCGTGTCTCTTTCAGGTCAAAAACTTAGAAAATTTGGCTTTCAGCAAATCTGGGAACATGATGGAAAATATTTTTAATATGTTTCTCCTCTGGTTTCAAATCTTTTCTTAATTTAATTTCCTGTTCTGAAAAAAACAATTTTTGAATTTTCTCTTTTCAGTTTTTCAAACTGAACACAAATTTCCTTTTTTTTTTTTTTCCCCAGAACATAATTTACATGAGAAATGTTAATTTCCAATAAAGAAAGTTTGTACCACTTTGACTATTAAATCAAAGCAAGATATTTCAAAAGGCTTGAAAAATAGTGTTTCAAGTGACCCAATCCACATTTTTTAATCTCACTGTTTTTTCCCCTTTTCTCTTTTCAAATGACCAATTTATGAGCTGCTGCTTTTTCTTTTTTGTCCCAGAGAAGAAAGTGTTGAAATCATGAAGGAATAGGAAAACTGCACCCTACCCCTTAGAGGTCATTCGTGGAGGATAACCCTTTCGTCCTACTCCCTGATATTTCTCCCTCTTGCAGGAGAGAAGAAGCTAATCCTTGAGAACCTGCGACCGTTCTCGCACCGGAGAAGATGCCACTGGAGGTCACAGAGCCAGGCTGTGGGCACGATGCCCATCAGGCCTCCATGGTTTGAGATCAAAAATGGGTTAGAAGAGTTTTCCAAGACAAAGTCTTCGAATTGACATGGGTTTAAAAACGACCCATCCATTCTGGCTGGCATTGGATGGAAGAATAAAGATTTTGGCAAAGCATCCTTCTAATGCTGAAGGACAGGCGCTGACAGCCGTTTCAGGCCCCGGCTGTATATGTGAGCTGGGTTTATTTTTTTTGTTGTTGTAGGCTGGAAGTGCTTTGGGACTGAAAGGATTTATCAGAAATGGAAGGCAGACCTGAGCCCAGCCTTCCTAGCTCTTCCTGCCCTACCCTCCATGAAGCACACAGCTGAAACCTGGGGGAAAGAGGGACAGGATTTCAGGTCCTGAATCTGTTTCTGAATTTCTTCCCTAGAAACTGCTCTCTGATCTTGCTGATCCTAATCAGAAACAGTGACTTGAGGAGGATCACTACCAGGGGTCCAGGTGATAGCGGAATTACAGAATCACAGAATCACCTAGGTTGGAAGGGACCTTTTAAGATCATCTAGTCCAACCAATGGGAAAAAAAAAAATCCAAAAAAACCCAACAACCATAAACACCACCCCACACCACCCAACACTAAGCCATATCCTTGAGCACCAAGTCAACTTCTCTCTTGAATCCCTCCAGGGATGGTGCCTCAACCACCTCCCTGGGCAGCCCATTCCAACACCTGACAACCCTTTCAGGAAAGAAATATTTCCTAATATCTAACCTGAACTTCCCCTGGTGCAACTTGAAGCCATCACCCCTTGTCCTGTCATCTGTAACTTGGGAAAAGAGACCAACCCCCGCCTCTCTGCAGCCTCCTTTCAGGGAGTTGTAGAGAATGATAAGGTCTCCCCTCAATCTCCTCTTCCTCAGGCTGAATAACCCCAACTCCCTCAGCCTCTCCTCATAAGATTTGTGTATGAATTCCTCATAAGATGTGTTATGAATTCTCTTCATAAGATTTGTGGAAGAATTGACCACCTTTATCCTAACATATTTATGCTGAAGCACGAGACAAGGTCCCATTAGCTTTGGTGGAAACGAGGAGGGAAACAAGTTTTCCCCCTGGTGTCTCTGGGTCTGTGTGCTCTGTCCCTTCCTCCCCAGCTGAAGCATTCTCCAATGCAGCACAATTAAAGCCAGGCTGAGTGCCAGACATCAGTCCTATCACATGTAACTCCAGATTTATGAAAGCTTATCTATTTATCAACAAGCTCTTCAGTCAGGATAATTAGTCACAGCATCCATCTCCTTATCAGCTGAAGGTGAAAATATACCTTTAGTAGTTTTTAACTCAATAACCCCTAAATCTTAGATGAGCTTCAGTGGACCAGCATTTCTGCTGGCATCAGTCGCCATCACATCATCAGCTCCTATGGGGAGAATTTGTTCCAGATTCCCTTAATTACCTTCTTCTGCCTCCTTGCCTGCCCGGTAATGGTGCTCCCATCCCATCTGGCCGGTGCAGCAGCACGACAGACCCGCGACTGCTCTGTGTCACTGCAGACACTGCTCCATCCTCTGCACAGATAACGTGCCGGGGTCCTATGTCTTATTTTAGGCTGGATGGTTGGTTTCATTTAAGAACAGATTTATACACAAGACATTAAAGCCTGCTGCAGATAGCCGGATGCTGCTGTCGATAATTGCCAGGTGTGTAAGAACTGCAGGACCAGGATGCTGCCTGGAGCAAGAAGCACTAATTAGTCGCTTGTGCGGGAGACCGCTCACAGGAGCTGCTGAAGTGCAAGCTAGCATGCATAAAGCAGCAAATCCCAGAGAAACCACCCTCACAGCACAGTAAAACAGAGATTATTCTGTTTTCAGAGGCAACACAAACCCCCTGGAAGTTCTGGGAGGCACAGGGTAATTCCTCTCCTCGGACTCTCAAGGGCAGCTGGCTCAGCAAACGATGGACTCCACGGGGTGACGGTAGCCACCAGGCCGGGGCTTGAAGGCCACTGGTGCCTGTAAATGTGGCCACAAGAAGAATTTCTCAACAGAAAGACACTCCTGGGAATGAGAGGTATTAATGAGTCTGCAACAGCTTAATTGTGTGACTTCATTCTACCCCCGTCCTTCCTCTCCCAGGTTATACCCAGCTCGCTAACCAGAGCGCTCCCTCCATCACCCACCATATAATGCTTTCTGTGATAGGGGTTTTATTTTCCCTGGGAACGCTAGGAGATATTTATAAACAATAATAAAGTGGAAGAAATGTGTTTTGAATAGCTTGGTGTTTTGTCACATGCAAATTCCTAAATAACGGGGTGGTAAATAATTACGTCTATATGTTTGTTTACATAGACTGACTTCAAAGCAATTCCCAATTAACTTTGCTAAACTTTCCAGCAACTGATATAAATCAGCAACTGATTTATATTCTCTGGCTTTTCTTAAATTTGTTTGGGAAATCTCAATCTATTTTTTGTGGTTAAGGGTGCATTTAGGCTCTTTTCATTCCACTGGCACTAATTACTACCTTGGTCATTAGTCCTAGATGAGACACAGAACAAAAAGAAGAAAAAAAAAAAAAGACTGAGGACTCGATTCAACATTACCATATTCCCAGTTTATAGAGGGAGGTGTCTCACCCTACTTTGGGTTTCTTTCATATCCTGTAGCTCAGAAATGGGGATCAACAGCCCCTGTGTGCTCAGTGACTGGTTGGTGGAGGGAATCCTTGGAAAGCAAGATCAGGATCGGGGCTGCATCCCAGCCAACAGAGCGAGGTCCGGATGAATCCTATTCTAAATTTTCAAGCCTGAAGGTCACCCCTTGAGCGTGCTGTTTGGCCATGACAATGAAACCATTCCCCTTATTCTTTGTATGAGCAAATAACTCCGGCCATGCGGCTATACCCATCACCATTCGCCACAAGAGTTGCCCTAATCTTCTCCTTCCCTCCTGTGATTCTCCAACCCACCATTCAAAAGGAGTGTTCAAATTCCCCAGCCTTTCCCCTACAGCTAAAGTACCGGATGATCTTGGACTGGACTCGCATCTCTAGCCCAAGCTGGTGGAAAACAATTCACCACTGGGAAAAAGATGGAGAGCAACCCAGTCCCTTCCCAGCACGGACAGCTTGGCCGGAGAGGGCAGCAAACCCCTGCTCTGCCCCATTAATTCCCTAGGAACATGCTTTAGAGCAGCTCTGAGGCTATTTTAATTGGACACACAGAACCTGTGAGCATTAACGAAGGTTCTGGTGGCAACGAGGTGAAGCTAGGCTGAGTTAAACCCATAGAGTTTGGTTCTGGACTAAATGGCTCTTAAAAATAGGAAGAGGTTACAAAACAACAATCAGAGAAGCCTCTTTTCCTCCCATCCCCACTTCTGGTATGAATAAGCATGTGGCAAGATAAGTGGGCGAAGTATTACAAGATGACGTTTCTGTCGGCCGTGATTATAAACAACAACAGAAAAGAAATGTAAGACCTCTTGGTTAATTTTCCCCATTATAAAACCACTCGGTATTTCAAACGAAACTGCCAGAGAAATGCTTGTTTAAAAGTTCCGCTGATGTAGCTACAAATCATCTCGTTTGTAAATGTTGGTTGTTGGCGGTGGGAAGGGGACGCAGAGGAGGGAGGGGAAGGTCTTGTTTACTTGATGTGCTGCAGCTCCAGGCTGGCGAGGGCTCCAGCCCCGCGGTTTTCCTGCTGACACACTGGCCCCTGACATCAGCTGGGAGATGCACCATGGGGCAGGGTCCCAGCAGGGGATGGAGGATGCTGTCTCCAGCCCGTGTTACGGCTGCAATTCTCAAGCGTCGGGAAGTATGAGCCCGTGTGAATTCACCATTCGTGCTCCTGCTGCTGCTTAAGAGAAGCAAACACACGTGAGCCTTAATAACACTCTGGGAATATTTAACCTCAAGAGAGGTGAAGGGATAGGACCGTGCGTTTGTTTGTTTTAAGGTTTTTATAAAATGCTGATGGTGAAAAACATCTGGATTGATGAATAGAGCGAGCCAGATGGGGACTGACATGGGCTTGAGATACCAGCCATTCTCAGAACCCGCAGAGAAATGGGCAAATGAAAATCTGAGCCACAAACAACAGTTAACAAAGGACGTGGGTTAAAATGACCTAGAACTGGCTGATCTGCTTTGGACGACACGTTGCCTGGTGCTCCCTTACACTAACCACCCTTTTCAACATGCTGGGGCATGTGGAGTCTCTGAAATGGACACCAGTTCACCCTGTATCCAGAGGCACTAGCGCAAAAGAGCTTTGGCAGAATTCAGATAACTCCTGGCATCTGTGACACTTCAGCCCAGCGATTCCTGGGTCTGCAAGGGGGCTAACAGCTGGTTTGATGCAGCCAAGATTAAATTCCCTGTGTTTTGAATTCAGGCTTGCAATGAGGTGTTTAAGGACACGGAAGAGGACATTCCGCTTGGGAATCCTGAACTCAAAGTCTGCCAGAAATAAGCTGGCATTTATCTGCATTAGAGGTTCAAAGTGGAGTTTGTTGAAGCTCCATGTTTAAGCAGCAGACAGGCCAAGACGCCCATCCTAAACAACGGGATGTTGGCTTTTCCCTTCTCTCGATAACGTATTCTGCACCAAGGGGGCTTAAACCAACGCCTTCCAGTAATCCTGGCTAACGCTATTCTCTAATTAGTAGGCAATGGGAAAAGTCAGAGAGACCTTGAGGTTTCAGACTCAGACCAGACTCCGAAATTGGACCGGGATTAAAACCAAAGCCAGTTATGGAAATGCTCCAGGACTCGTTCATTAACTACCATTAGGTCAGACTACGCTTTATGGGTGCAATTATCATCTTTGGGGAGGGCGAACAGAGGAATGGCGAATGATGGGAACCACGTCTAACCCCGAATATACCCAGGGTCACACACAGCCCCTACACACCCTTCATTTGCAGAGGGATGGGTGAAGGGTGGAAGAAGCACAAAGAAATGCTTCAGAGGAGTCAATAGGTTCTGCAGGCTTGAAACCTCGGGAGCTTTCCGCTGAGGTGTCTGGTTTTCATATTCAGGCCTGCTTGGCTTGCATGCCTATAGCTCATTAGCTGCCTTGAGGATCAAGTTAAAAAGCATACTGTTTGCAGAGCAAACTATAAAATTAGTGATGTTGTGTAAAAGGAAATAACTCAAATGGGACCTCTGGCCTTGACATCCTATCTGTAAAGAGAATGTCACCTTTTGCAAACCCAAAGCAAGCACCAAGAAGGGAGGGAAGTCTCCTTAATCCTCAATTCAGGCAACTGGACAAATTAAAAATGGCAAATTGTCTGATGGCTTTGTTTTAAGAATCTTAATCTTCCGTCAGTGCCTGGTCCTTTAATCAATGGCATTTAGAAGTAATGAGTTCTGTAGGATTAAGTAATTTACTCTTACATTTTGTTCCCTTTGAACTGAATATGCTGGTAACTGAAGTTCTCACACAGTGTCCCTACCAGAAACCACAAAACCACATAGAAGAGGCCCTGCTGGACAGAAAATCTGACTCTTGCTTATGACACTTTGCTGGACCTCAAAGGTACCTCAAAACACCAGATGATCAGCCACGGCCATCCCGAGTGACCTACAGTTCACTACCGTGTCCCTCTCGCACTCTTAGCAGCAGATGCAGGATAAATACATCCAAGCAATAGAGAAGAGTTCACCAGTTCAGATGATTATTCAGACAGAAGATGGGAGAGAGTGTGTACAAGAGTGTAGCCCCACCTAATACCTGTGAATTTTCATGTGTTTCTGCTGCAAGAGGAGCCACTGACCTGCTTTAGATGTGGAATCACAGGAAAAGGCTCTTCGTTTGAAGAGGTTCTAGGTTACAAGAGGTTTGTGGCCTGACACGTGGTGAAGGACAGGAGTTTTCAGAGGCAAAGCGTGGCCACCTTTGAAAGTGAAATGACTCAAGGTGGCTTTACCCTGATGTTGGGTCACCTCTTATATTTTAGCAGAAGTTTTTCAGTCGCAGTTAATCCACAGTGGCTGCAAAGACCATCAGCTGACAGAAGACACACCAAGGACATACCTTTTTTTCTGCTGCAGACCAAGAAGACTCAATACAAGAGGGTGACTGATGGGTTGTCCAGGTTGGGAGTTCGAATGTTCACAAACAGGGTAAGTTCAAGTTCCTGGTGTATTTCAGGCAAAAGAGGGATGTGTGTTTTCTATAGCCCAGGTGATCTAGTGCCTGAGCTATGTTTTATTTTGGAATCTCTCTCGTTATTTTCTTTTCCATTAAATACTTCAAAAGGTCTGTTTCATCCTGTTGCGAAAGAGAAAAAAAAAAAGTTTGAAATCTTACAAAATTTTGCAGAACTGGAAAGCTATTTCCTCCCCAGCTCTATTTCTAGATGTTCCCTGTGAATCCAGATACAAATCTGGAAGGGGGAATCTCAGCACAACATCTCTAAATCTGGTTATAGTCAGACAAGTGACACTCTCAGGGCCATTCATACTTGCTCTTTTTCAGTGATTCCGGATCTCTTCGGGTTAGTTTACACATCAGATAGAGATTTCATCACATCCTCCCCGTCAGAGCAAGCGTTGCCCAAGCAGACCAGCCGTCTTTCCATCTCTATTGTTACCAAACGAGAGCGTTTGGGGATCAAAACTTCACTGTTTGTCAGAGAGGCATGAACCAGAACAGCCTGGAGGGGCTCTGTCTGCAGGGAAGTTGGCTTTGAGGGGCCGGCAGGAGTGAAAGCTGCCTTTGAGAAAGAAGACCTTGACCTTCCAAATACAGAAGCTCCTCTCCTAGAGCCAGCCCGCCAGCTGCTGGGCTGAGACCACCGTCCGTCAGGGCGAGCACCAGCGCACAATTGTTTCCGTCTGTTTTTCTGTCTGGCTTGTGTCCGTCTGCTGCAGCGAAACTCCAAAGTCCCTGGCGAGGAGGTGGCTGCCTTGGTTTATGTTCATGGACTACCTAACACCTTGAATTCAGACTCTGCAACGAGGTCTTGCAAAAGCAAGAAACAAATACCCACGGGGTGGACACCGATAGAAATCCACAGGACGACCCACAGAAGCTCCTGATGAGCGAGGAACCATAAAGGTGCAGAGAGCGGGTGGTGTCTCTCCAGAAGATGCCATTTTGGGGTCGTTGCTGCCCATTAGACTTCCTTTTTACTGCTCACAGACTTTCAAAGCCAATGGCCCAGCTCACTTGGCTGAGAGTATGTGTTCTGCTGCTCCAACACCACTGGGAAGAACTTGGGAAATAAATACTTCCCTGTGTACAGTAGATGAGATGCAACAGGCAAGATGTAGGACAGATTTCTTGGAAAGGCCTACCAGCTCTCAAAAGTGAGCCAATAGCCCCAAACTAAAGGAAGAAGTGGTCTTCCTGATTTTTTTTTTTTTCTTCCATTTTGGCCCAGCCCCAGCGTTCTTCCTCTAGCGCTTTAGGAAAGGCACATTAACACCTAAAGCCTGATCTTAGTTCTGATCCTGTAAAATGTCCACGGGCTTAGAATTAATCCTAGTAAACACGAGGCACAGCTCATTTAGCAAAGGTAAGCTTTGGAGGACAAAGAGACCATGGAGAACCATCTCCAGTTCTA
The DNA here is from genome assembly GCA_013398155.1 of Pedionomus torquatus. Taxonomy (NCBI): domain Eukaryota; kingdom Metazoa; phylum Chordata; class Aves; order Charadriiformes; family Pedionomidae; genus Pedionomus; species Pedionomus torquatus. Next base: position 45,067 of record VZRU01001012.1, read on the forward strand.
CAGGATTCCAAGTCCTCCCTCCATAAGTAACAGAAAGATTCCCAAAAGTGCTGAAGTTCACATTTAATGAATGAAGCCATCAGAAGTTTGATAATAACATACCTGGGCACGTTATTCCTGGAGGCTACAGCCCCAACGGCGCTGGCCCAGGCACCGCAACGGGGACAGATGCCCCCAGGAAGGCAGAGGGACCTTTGCCACCTCATGAGACTCCAAACCCCTGTTGTTCTCAGCCGTGTATGTTAGGAATCACTTTGCTGTTCAGTCTTAATTTCAAACAAGTGGCACGTTGGCTTTTGGTTCGTGATTATTTTTAGCCCCTTGGGCTCCTTTTAGATTTCAATTAAATGTCACTAGGTAATTAGCTAAGAGAGAAAGTCAGCTGCTAGGGCCAGTAGAGGAGAAAAACCTATGCTGAATACTGAATGAATGGAAAGCTTTTTCCTTGGCTGATACTTTTCGGGTACTTTTGTTTTTTTCAAGCTTAACTTTTTGTGCCACTGATGTAGGGGAAGAGCTTTGAAAATATAAACGAATTTCATGATGTATCTTCTCCGCTCCTCATTCCATACTCATAAGGAAGAAACACACATACACCAGTGTATGTAAAAGTGATCACAATAGAATCATAGAATGGTTAGAGTTGGAAGGGATCGAGCTCCAAGGCACCAGCACTCTTTTTAACCTTAAGTAAATGTTTAAAAAGTTCCAGAGCTGAACAACTCCAAAATCAAATTTACAACTTCCCTTCCTCAAAGCCAAAGGAAGCGGGGAATTCTTTAACAGCTCCGTTTGACAGAGTAGAATATTTCAGCCCGTCTTAGGTCGTGTTACAGGAGGTGATTTTGACTGCAAATTATTACAGCCATATTTTACATTGCAGCCGCACGCATTAATGGTTTGCAAAAATGTTACTAACTGAAGATGAGCCCACAAGAGATAGCAATACACATCAGATGTTAAGAACACAGCTCTTCGAGATGGTATTAATCATCATAAACACATTGCTGGAAGTAGCGCCAGTAATTAATTAATCGCCTTATGGGTAATTAATTGCCTTGCAGGATTAAGTCTTTCAAAGCAGTTGATCAATCAATCCTTAGCATTCCTTGAACTCTACGAGCACGGTATAAGCAGAACCTCAGCGTTCAGTGTTCCTGAGTTCTAGATGCCAAATCCCCACTGCAGGCACTGAGCCTGCGGAGGCTCACAGAGGTACAACATGAAGAGTTGTATTTTTGGAACTCAAAAGAGCACAGCTGTGAGAACAGCTGTAAAGACTGTGGGTGCCACCGCGAGGAGCCGTGGCACAGGCGTGGGCATGCCAGGGGATGCAACCAGGTGCAAGCAGAGAATGGATCCAGGCTACCCTGAAGCAATGCACGGGAGCTGCTTGCAGATGTATAATCCACCAAAAACACAAAGTATGAAAGCTATTATTTAAAATTACTTATGCCTGTGAAACCAGTCCGCTATGGTACAGTGGTACAACTGTACCCTTTTTTTGGTGAAAAGGTACAAAATGGTACCCTTTTGGGTAGCAAACACAATCAATTCCTAGTGGGCAGAGTATGAAGCACTTAGAAATAATTTTTAAAAACAAATAGTCTCCTAGACCTGCTGGAAATTGTGGGAACAGAGGTTTGGCTGGTTCTGATGAATGTGGTTCCTATGGCCACAGCTTTGGTAAATCTCACACCATCCCTTTTTACTGCATTCAGGCCTCCCAGGTTCTCCTCCTTCTTCTCTGGCCCAAGGCTCTTAAAATCATGCCCTTAGTGAAATCTTCAGTGGTCTCTCATTTGATCTGAGAGGATGGAGTAGAGTAGCAAGAGCTGCAATGAATCACCCAGCTCCTGGAAAGCAGAGCAAAACCCATCCTTAAATACTTCATCCTGCAAAGCCTTCCAAGAAGATGAGGGAAACTGGTTCCGAGTCCTCCGACACTCCCCAGATTTCAAGAGAACTGTGACCTTCATGGAAGAGGCTTTATCCCCACCCATATGAGGGTTTGCTCCTCTGAAGGACACAGTGCAAGGTCCTGGGGTAAAGCCTGGCTCTGAAACCTCCCCGGTACCTGGGCAGCTGTGAATTGCAGAGCCAGGTTCCTCAAGAGCTGACATCTTCAGTATGAAATATGTAGATTTCAGAAGAGCACTGGAGGCTGGAGTTCATCTACGTGGCTTGGGTCTCACTGTGATCGTAAATCACCCTCCGAGCTTCATGAGACAAGTGTCCCTGCTCAGCCAAACCAGAGGGAGGACACAAAACCAAGCCAACCTGGGACCACTTACTGAAGGAAGGGCAACCCAAGAAGGTCAGGCAGTTCTGGAGAGGAGCTTAGCACAGGGATTTCTCAGTCTGCAGCACATTCATTAGTAAGAAATTGATCCACACTTTTACACGTGGCCCCACTATGCTGCAAAAAATTTAAATACTCAGATCTCTTTGCAAGTGCATGTAAAAATATTCTACCACCTACGGTGAAGAAAGCTAAGACTGCAGCAGGTTTAAAATAAACCAGACAGCGAGAGAACATCTCACAGACTGTCTTTGTTCCAAGTAGAAGTCTCCATCTGAAATACCCGCTGATATTAGGCAAAGCCCTTGCAAATAAAATGGAAGCTTTTACAGTGACGTTAACAAATGTTGAACAAATTTTAATGTCTCTCTTTAAAGTCTGTGATAAGTTATGGTGAGTAGAGCCCATGGCTGGGAATGTCATGGCCCTGTTGATGACAGTGACTTCTCTCAAACACCTGCTGATTCACCCATCCCTATGAGCTGCTGCAACAACACTCCAAGCTCAGGAACTTTTCAGAACTGGGGACTGGATACACCTGGAGTGTCTGAACCACCTGCAGTTATTAAACAGTGCTGTGTTGATTAATGATGGAAAAGAGAGGGCTGACACCCAGCTCGTAAGCCAGTTGCAGGGGGTGGCCGTGGCGATGGTCAAATCACGGCGCTTCCTGCATATGGCTCCAATTAACAAACCGGGGTGGCTACAGCTACTGGAGCTGAAGGTGGGTTAGCAGACGTGCTCCCAGTACAGCTCCCATGTCCCTAAGCGAGCAGAGAGAGGTGGGAGAAGGAGCCCCAACCTCCTGTTGTTTTCACCAAGCAGTAAACTCTGGCCATTGGGCCGCTTGGTGGCAGCTCTGCGAGGAGTCGAGGCATCCACGAGAGAAGAAGGAGCACTACAGGACAGACAGACAGATGGAAGGAAGGACCCACACCGCTGCCCCGAGATAATCTGTGGCTGCTGAGAAATTAAAGCCTCAAGACTTCACTTCGAGCACATGGAACTTCTGAACCTTGGGTCGTGTAAAACTCTTTTAGTTCAAGATATTAAGTCAGAAACACTGTAAGCATCAATGGTGCTTTATCCCGTTCAAGCCTAAAGAGCCAACATCTGTTCGGAGGCTGGTTTTGTCCCCTGGGTACACTGCTAGTTGGAGGGAAATTAATATTGTGGCTGTCTGGAGAGCAGAACACATACAGTGTGTCAAGGGACTATCGTTAATGTGTTGGGTTGGTGTTTTTTCTTGTTAACATGGTGTTAAAAGGCTGGGTCATGCAAACTGACCACCCAAAATACATCCCAGTAGAGTGTCAAGATCCCACACAGATTGTCTTCACTAGATGCCCTTACATCAAAATGAGTTTGTTCAGATGACAGCTGTCAAGAAGGCCACAGCAGAGTCATGGGTAAACTGAGGAGGAAAAGACAGTTGCGTGACTTCACTGCTGATCTCACCGAGCCCTTCCACCGACAGAGAAAGCAAGCTACCGATTTTATCTGAGCCACAGGGATCAAAAATGATCTCATCCTTCGGATGTTGAGACCTTTTGAAAGGGTAACAAGAGAAGTTGATTGCTTTCCATAGGCTTTGGCCTTCTGGGGTACTGTATTTTGTAATTAAAGCCAGTTCTAATAACAATGTGGGATTACAGGTTGTAGCGCCTTCCTTTAAACCTCTGTATTTTGGAACAGGGAGGATTAACACACTTTCATGTGGTCTACTGTGTCCGGCCCTGCAAACACACAAACTCAACTTCCAAAACACCAAATCTGCTTCCACCAGGAGAAAGGAAAGAGGGGGTGTCTATAAAACAGCGATGGGTAACTCACATTCACAACCAGAGACAAAACCCTTGCTGCCACGAGGCAGTTTAATAAGCGTTGATTTGGGGGGGATTGGGACTCGAGGGGCTAGGGGGGTGCTGCTCCTTTTCCCAGAACACTTCCCACAGCCCAAGTTTCAAAACGTCCTGAGTCTCAGGAAAGGAAACCATTTCTACGTAACTCCACTTCTCACGCAAGAAGGTGGATTCACACAGATATTAATAGCAGTTAGGGCTTGGCCATCAAAACTAACTTCAGATTATGTTAAAAAACATTAATCTAATTCTTCAAATGTCTGACTGCAGCAATTTCCTGGCAGCGTGTGCAGCAATCATTACATACACATTTACAGTAAATCTGTGCCTGCTCTAGTCCTAATCTAAAACTGATGGGCAGAATTATTTTTAGTTTAACCTTGGTATTTTGCTAAAAGGAATGCAAATGTCATTGCTAAAGGAGAAAAGAGGGGGAGAAAAAAAAAAAAAAAAGAGAGAGAGACAGAAATAACAACTTGGTGGAAAATTAAAGCACAGGGTTGACTCCGACCCCAGCAATTAACCAGACACAGGTAACTGATCTTTAGTTGCCTGGGTTCTAATGTCAGAAAAGTGACGTTTCTGCCTCCCCCATAATGAAGCCTTAATGTGGGTAATGTTCCAGCGGCCCAAGGTAGACATTTAAAGCATTCTCTTTATCTAGATTTTAAATCTACTACTAGAGCACTATTATTTTATTTATTTCCTTCCTCCCTTCCACCCAGATACTTTACTTGCTACACAATAAGTGCTTGCTTCCAGTTCCAGCACTGCGGTGACCGAGTTAATTTTGCTTCCATGGGGGGAAACCTGCAACAGCAAATCCATAGCCTGGACTGGTACGAACACCATCACTGATTCCAGGAGCAGGCCAGGACATCTCATAGAATCATGGAATGGTTAGAGTTGGACAGGCCCTTAAAGATCATCTGGTTCCAACCCCCCTACCCTGGTCAGGGACACCTCCCACCACACCAGGTTGCTCCACTGGAACGGGTCCAGCGGAAGACCACCAAGATGCTCCGAGGGCTGGGGCACCTCTCCAATGAGGACAGGCTGAGAGAGCTGGGGCTGTTCATCCTGGAAAAAAGAAAGCTCTGGAGAGACCTTGGAGCAGCCTTCCAGGACCTGAAGGGAGCTCCAGGAGAGCTGGAGAGGGACTCTTGGTCAGGGAGGGGAGGGACAGGACAAGGGAGAATGGGTTTAAATTGGAAGAGGGAAGATGGAAACTAGATTTTAGGAAGAACTTGTTTGCTGTGAAGGTGGTGAGGCACTGGAACAGGTTGCCCAGAGAAACTGTGGCTGCCCCATCCCTGGAGGGGTTCAAGGCCAGGCTGGATGGGGCTTGGAGCCATTTGGTGTGGGGGGAGGTGTCCCTGCCCAGGGCAGGGGGGTTGGAACTGGGTGATCTTGAAGGTCCCTTCCAACTCTAACCATTCTATGATTCTATGACTAGAGACCTGCCCGGGTCCTTTCCCATCTGAGTTACTCTGGGATTCTCAGATGAGGATGGTCTGGGGCACTCAATAACTTTTGAAATGGTGTGTGTGTGTGTGTAAACAAAAAACAAAAAAGCTTTAGTCTTGCATTGACATTCTCTGCTCACCACCAACCCACCCCCAAATTTCACCAAAAAACCCAAAACAAACATTTTTTCCCTTAATTTAAAATGTCTCTTTTTTTTCCAAGGGAAATCTAATAAAAAACATGTTGCGTTGACTGAACCGAGCACTCTGCTGTGTAAACAATGGAGATTCTTGTGTGAAAGTCAATTTTGTCTGGCTTCTAGGAATTCCAGAGGGATAAAATTAGAAAGACCTATGTGCAGCCTAGGGCTCGTACGTAGTGGGATGAATCCTGAAGTCAGTGTCAGCAAGAGCCATTGCAGAAGTGGTAGAACAACAAATTCCCAGCACTTTTCTTCCTCCAAGGCTGGTCTGACAGTCCCTCACAAGCTCTGTCCCGGAGAGATCTGATTGCAGAGTGGAATGGAAAGCTGAGCATGCATTGGTACTCAGCTTTTTCGTGGCACCAGCTCCGCTGAAGGAGGTGTTGATGCTCTGTTCTTGCCGTTGCCATTGAGGAGCCATAACGCTTTCAAGCAATGATCACACTCTGAGCATTCCTCACTCTTTTCACCTTTTTACGCTGGTTTCTGCCCGTTTTCTTGGGTTTTTCCCCCCCCTTACTACTGTCTGTGTAAGACTGTATACCCATCCCTGTTTTCCCCTCTGTCACTTCCTCAGCAAACCTCCATCAGCTGCATTTTTGAGACTCTTTAGTTCAGATGAGACCACATGGCCTGGTTTTCAGCTGGAGTAAAACCAGTTCTACTGGCTGTGCTGGAGCCACGCTGATTTACATGGGCTGATGATCTGCCTGTATATATTTAAGGGTATAGTTCTTTCCGTTCCTTAGTCATTCAAACTCAGCTAGTTACCCGGGTTGGGAACCACACTCATCTCCCTTCTGTGTTGTGTCTCACGAACGAGCCAGTTGGAAAGTGCAGAAACATCACGCTCCAAGGCTATCGATTATACACGGTGGGTGAGTTGCTGGAGGCTTCAGAGGGTAGGATCATCTCGGTTAACGACAAAAACCCAGCAGGCTGGTTGTTTGTTAAAGCAGAGCGAGGATTCTCTGTGCTGGGAGGGAAGTGCTGGACAGAGACACAGACATGAGTTTCGGCGTCTGGTTGAGCTCTACGTGTAGGGACGGGGATGAGATTGCCACATGCACAAGTTTCTAATTAATGCTTTTCATCTCCAGACTCCAGCTCTGAGTTCTCTTCTCCTTCCTTAACTATCCAACTGGGGAATTGCTGCAACTCGCTGAAAATTTTAGCAAAGAGTTTGTCCTGGATCTAGATATAATGATTTTGGCCATTTCTCTGACAAGGAGGAACAGGGCCCCTTTCCCAGACGTGGGACCTCTGGATCCACAAGCCATAAACTCTCCCTCCTGCCCTGTAGGCATCCCCCCCTCTATCCACATTCAGGAAGTTTAGTGAAAACAGTAGCCAAAGGAATAACCAGAGGAGTGCCCACAACCATTTAAGCTGTGCAAATTTAAGTAGCCAAGGAATTGCCCTCCTGAGTCCTGAGGCTGAGACCTTCTCTCTTCCAGTTCTTTCCTATTTCATGTAAGTGGATATCCCGTTACCTCCTGGAGCTCCACAAGCACTCTCATGTGTTGTGCCTGACAGTTACCTACATGAGCTACATTTGTTCTACATCTAAATTGTGTTTCCCTATGCGAAAGGCTAGATCTCTTCCCCATTTCATTATTTTAAATCCTAATTCATCCCCATCCTCTGGGAAGAATGCATTTTTTTTGCAATACCTATGTTGTAACTTTCTAGAGCACATGCTTCTAATTTGAGCATTATTTTCCAAAGCTCCTAGCACTTAACCACAAAAGTTCTTCATTTATTTTCCTTTTTATTCTCCATTTAATCCATCCTCTTATTTTATGCTTTGGATCATCTTTATATCTTACATTATGGCCTCTAGCATAAAAGCTTTTTGTTTTAACTAAGTACATAAAACCCACAGGGAAGCACAAGAATTATACAGAGGGAATTAGACAGAACTACTCTTTCCTCTTCTCATTTACTTCCCAATTTTCATCCCCTTCCAATCCCAAATTCCAAAGCAGAAGAGAAACTTCTGAAGAGCTGTCCCAGTTTTAAACCAGCAACCGAAGAGGAAAAAATGTGCCAGAACCTAATTGCTGCCACTAATTTTCCAAGTGACTTTGGCAAAGTCATTTTCCCTGAGCTTCAAGGTCCATGGGGAATGGGAATACTTAGTCCTTGTCAGTCTCAATACACTGGGCTGGGTGTAAAGATCCTTAGGCAAAAGGGGGTTTATCCCTCGAAGTGACGAGGCCCCTCTATCAGCAGCTGTAGATGAGGAGCTGGATAATGAATAACGAGATCTATTTCTCTGGCCTGAGCAAAAAAAAAAATAAAACACTACAACACATCTCGAGACATGAGGCTGCAGAAACCTGGTTATGCCACCTCCACAGCAAAGTTTAAAGCAGACCAGGGTCCCCAAGATTTCCCAACAGAAGGAAAACCAGAGGACCCCCCAGCCAAAGCCCCCCACTCAATCTACCAACATACGACGGAGAACCAGAAGCTCTCCTCTCCGTCCCTGCCTCCATCACCCCTACATCTGCAAACATCTGAGCTTCCCGAGACCAACCCACGCCTCACGACACACAAATTGAGACCCCGTTTCTGAAATCGGGCTGCGGAAAAGCACACGTTGTCAGCAGCTCTGCCAGCACCCGTGAGCGCTACTGCGACGGTCCAGCCAACTGCTCCCCCCGATGTAACTACTACTCAAATCTCTTCTTCAGCTGTGACCAGTTTAAGGCCAATTCTTGAGTTATTGAGGACTTACAGGCATTTTGCCATCAACCAGAAGTTGGCTTTGCTGTTCTTTACCATCCATAGGGCTTCCACTGGGGATGTTACATGAAAAATTGGCAGTTTTTTGGAAGGCTGGGCCAGGCACTCCTTCTGTGGGGCATTTGATGGGAGAGTTTAGGAGCAGCAAGCACAGGCTTTTCCTTCAGCTGTCCTGAAGCAATTTCTATCTGCACTGAATTATGGAGTAATTTCAACCACTTTTATGATTAGGGACAAAGCAGGAAAGAAGCTTGAGTTGCTGACTGCTTCACATGACCCTCTCTAATGGCCAGGAAGCCCAAAGTAATGATTCAAGAGCATACAATGCCCCCAAATTTTTGGTTCCCTGCACCATCTGACACCCAGGCCTGGGCCAGTGGAGAGTCAGTGGGAGACTGGGCAGTCTCTTACTGCCCTGGGAGAGCATCTAGTCAAACCCTGCAGTAAAACATTTCTTTTAGGCCTGGATACACCTTGATAATCCTTAAACTGGGAAAAAAAACCTGTGCAGCTGCACTGTGGCATCCCAGCTGACCACATCTGTGGGACCATGGCTCCACAGAGTGAGTACAAAAGTCAATCTTGTTCATATAAATATGACCTCCGGGGGATAGGACATTCTCATTTCCATAGACAGCAGCCCAAGCCTTTGCTTTTTCTTTTGGGGAGGGAGGAAGCAAATAAAAAAAAAAAAAGGCAAACAAACCCCAGAACGATCAAGTAAATGAATTACAGCATACTTTAGCCAGCTTCAAATAACAAACGTGACCCCATTCCTATGAATACGATTCCCTCTCCAAGTTTGTAAGTATTTCCCTGGTATGTAAATCACAACAAGATGGAGAATCCCAGACCTGTAGGTTTGCGATGAAACCTGCGTTCAGCTCCTCCAGAGCCTGAGATGTGACTTCAGCCCCAGCCTGAGCTTTCAGCTGAGCCGTCTGTGCACAACCAGCCTTTGAAGAGGTACCATTTCCCTGAAACTTTCTGGTAAAAAAACCCAGTTGTTTGGACAAACCAACTAAGAGCCTGGCCAAAAGGCTCTCAAGTCCCTCCTCCTCTTACACAAGCTCCTTCTTTTAAAGCTTGTCACTTTATCTGTTGTCATAGTAAAGACTCCAAGATACAAGCTCTGAGTCAGGCAGCTTATTAATACCAAGTGAAGGAGAGCACAGCACAGATTTCATTAGCAGGCTCCATTTAGCAAACAGAGTACGGCGCCAGGGTCCCAGAGGTTGTACTCAGACCAGGCTGGGGAATCCAGTATCCCCCTCCAAGCACCACCGTCGAGCTCAGACCAAACCAGAGCAGCGTTGGACTGTGCAGAAACGGACACTACACTGATGTAGATATCCTCACCCTCGGGCTGGAAACCACCTGCACGTCAGCCCCAACCGGCGCCGTTGAGGTGTCAACCACAGCAGAGCTTCACAAGAGGGAGATGCTACCTGAAAGCAAGCTAAACTGCTTACACTATTTTAGAAGGGGAAAAAAAAAAGGCCAACCAAACTCCACAGAGGTCTGAATACATCTCTTGCTTCCTTGTAATAAGAGGGGAGGGCTTCTTAAGAAACACTAAACAGTTTGCTCAAGGTTGGGGCTACAAACGGACCCATTCTCGCAAATATACAGCGGGAGGGTGGTGAGGCACTGGAACAGGCTGCCCAGGGAGGTTGTGGCTGCCCCATCCCTGGAAGTATTTAAGGCCAGGCTTGATAGGGCTTTGAGCAAACTGCTGTGGTGGGAGGTGTCCCTGCCCATGGCAGGGGGGTTGGAACATGATGATCTGCAAGGTCCTTTCCAACTCTAACCATTCTATGATTCTATGACCTGAGCATGCTGTAGGTCTGGCCTTCATTGAGATGCCCCAAAGAACCCATATTTTCCTAAAAAATGTTGTCTTAACCCCCATTGGGACTGTTAAAAAAAGTCAGTGGAACAGTGCTGGTGTCAGACTGGAATATAAACAGTGGAGAAGCAGTTGCAAGGCAAAGCCTCCACCGACATGACCTCCTCAGGCATCCCTGGTCTATGCCCACCTCTGGATGACAACATCTGGGGAAAGGACGGGGCTGAAGTCCTTTGTGGTTGCAGCAAAGGTACGTCATCTACAGCAAGTCAGCCCAGAGGAAAGAGATCCTGCACTGGCCACCATCTGGTTAGCTCACGGCCACCTCCAAGAAGCCATTTACTGCCATCAGTGAGGACCACGTGTTAGACAACAGCCTTTTACACCTGCAGCTCCAGGGTCCTTTCCAGCTTTGGGCTCCTGTGTGGGTCTCTGCTGTCTCACAACCCATTACTGTGCACGATAACGTGTATTTTCATTAAATCTTGACCCAGGAATCCATCCTGCCACTCACAGGAGAACTTGGGGGTAGAGAGGGAGGATTCGTCTGGCACTATTCTGTCAGGGATTTAATCTTTGGATACAGTGCACTGGATGGATTAGAGCAAAGACGCAGGCTACCCATGTTTTTAAAGCCCCATGACCTTTAGCAATGAGAAATAATCAGGGGAAAAACGTGAACCCTGACAAATTCATAACTACAGCACAGGGGAAAGGAATGTATTCCTTTAACATATGAAAAAACATCGCGCGTGACATGTCTATTTTCTTTTTGGTCCCGTAGCTGTTACGAATTATATACAGCATATTTAGTCGCTGTTTGTTCTTGTGCCTTTTTGTGTGTGTGTGTGTGTGGGAGGGGGGGTCCTTTCACCACTCGAAACTTTATCACTGATCAAGCAACCCTATGAAGCACCACTTGGTTTGTCTCTCCAGTCTCTCCTGCTGTGTGCCCCGTCCCGCTGATACGCAGAGAAGGGGGTTCTGCTCTTAACCAGCATCATCCACACAGGAGGCACAAAAGGGTTTATCATCCCACTTAAAAGAAAAATGGTATTTTGAATTAGCTCCTACTGGGGCCACACGGGCAGCTGGGGGAGAAGAGATGTTATAAATATTCCCCATAGGGTGACTTAGGAAGGAAAAAATCGGGTTTGCCAACTTCCAGTCCCCAACTCCAACCACCTCTGTTATGGTGACAACAAACAACAACAGGACAAAAGTGGCTGGCCAGGGGTGAGCCCAGCCGTGGGTTGGCAGGACGCGCTGTCTATCGGCATTATCGTTTTGGGATGCGGATAAAAGGAACCCGGCTACAGCCCTTGGTGAGCCGAGAAAGGTCACTCCATCTCAAAGCAAAAGCAAATGTGCACACTACCTCATCTCCAAGAGCAATCACAAAACAATGTCAGATGTCAGCAAACAGCTCAAAAACTCACGGAATCTAGCAAATACCAAAAAAAAAAAAAAAAAAAAAGAATTCCTTTTAATATGGAAAAGTTACCCCCAGTGTCTCTAACAAAGCTAAAGATGAAGAAATCCCATCCTTCTGTGAAATTTGCCAACATATTCATAAAAACAGTGTTTATTTTTAGTCAGTTGAAAGCTTTCTTTTCTTTAAACTTTCCTCATTCAGCAACAGGCCACATACCAAGGCTGAAGTTTTGTTTAGAGGGAAAAAATAAAAACAAGGCACAGGAAGAGGGTTGCAGATCTCAGGCTACTTTCCCTGCAAGGGCACTGCCTCTGGCACTGACCCCTGCTGCCACCCAGCCGAGGGCCTGGCGACCCTAAAGAGGGTCCTAAAGAAGGATTTCCCTAAAGATGGGCTTCCCTAAAGAGGGTCCTTCTGCTCCTGAAGACCCCTGTTGCCTCCCTTCTCCCCAGCCTCCACGATGGTGGATGGGTCCAGGCCCACGGTGGTTGCACATGTCCATGGGGCTACTTATCCAGAGGTGCTTGGGGCTGGAGCAAGAGGGAGATGAGGGAGAGCCCCAGCCCTCCCCACTTCCAATTTGCAGTAGGGACTCCTTGCCAGTGGGTCTGCTGCTGCTCGTGTCAGAGGAAAGACTTCTCCTGGTGAGAGACGTCCATCATTAAAAGCAGGTATCAGGGCTTTGAGATACATCTCAGCATCATGCCTTTTTCCCTGAATACTTTGAAATAATAGCCCAGATAAGTCTGGGTTCCCTTTGAGATGGTGTATGAGGCTCCACTGGTATATTTAGAGGTTGCCATCAGCTTTTATTCCATTTCACACAGGAACAGCTGATGAAGACAAAGGTGGGCTGTTTTGGGTGGGTTTTTTTTCTTTCTTGAGAGCAATGTATTTGGCTCCCTCCTGTGGGCACCAGCACTGCTCATCTCCCAAACCACCTGATTTCAACAAGGCAGCAACCCCAGCGAATGCCGCAGCTGAATCCACCCTTCCCCGGGCAGAGTCTTCTTGGCCAACAGAGATTTTCCTAAGCTTAAGCAACACCAGCAATGCCCCAGCGCCGTGCGAATGGCACACGGCGGGTTTAAAGCAAGAGAACTGTGCAGGAATGAATTAAAACATGTAGATTCTTCCATTTAAGCTGCACGGGAGATGGCTTGATGCTATATTGCCTGGGTGAATGCAGGTAAGCAGTTTACTGGCTTCAGATTTTACTGTGTAGTTTTCTTTTACCTCTCAGTGTGAGCTTGACTCAGGATTATTTCCTACCGAGGATCCAAATCCTGAATGGAATAAACTCGGGAGCTTTTAACTCTGTTTTTCAGCAGTCCTTACTAATAACTTTTTTTACAAAAAAATAAAACCAAACAGGATTATGGGCAAGTTGTTCAGAACTCAGCCTGGATATTCTCAATGTGGGTCCAAACCAACACCACCAGCTCAGCTGGGAAAGGGAGCCTTCTCTCCCAGAACTAAAAATTGAAGTTTCTGTCCTTTCTACAAAAAAACCCTACGGAGAAAAATCTCTAGGCCCCCGCGAGGTTAATGTATCACGCAAACCATAGAAAAACAACAACTTAATGCTGTATCTGTAATGCTTAATCCCTAAAAACGCTCCTTATTTCCAGGATTAGTTGCTTGAGCTCTTGTAGTTGCCAACTAGCTTCTCTGCAAGCACAAAAATGATGAGTGTGCAGGTAAGAGCATTTGCCACGCAATTTTGATAGCTCTCCCTCGGGCTCCTCTGGAGACTTTCTTCCAAACCTCATCCCTTTTCTTCTATGTCAGTGATTTGTTACAGGAGACTGAGTGCGCCCAGTTCCAGATTCATGGTTTCTACAGTGACAAAGGGAATTTGGGGATGTATATGAGGTATAATCACTTTTGGTTTATAGATTATTTCACTCAGAAGAATAGTTGCCAAGACACAGATAGCCAATGCCATTGGAGCTTCTAGGATATTTGAGCCAGGCTGAGAAATTCAGCCCGTCCTTAGAGCCACAACCTTCTGGAACTGGAACCGAAACAGCATCTCATGGTGGTTTGCCCTAACGTTTCAGATAGCAAGGACTGTCTCTGCCTGGGCAGCCAAGTCTCACCGGAGCAGTGAGCCCCTGGGAGAGCTGGGAGGGAGGACTGGCCCAAGGATTTTATTCAAGAATAGTTGAGATGCTTCATCTGCCTGTGGGGGAGGAAGGAGGGACGTGGGGACCTGTTTTCCTCTTGCATGTTTTCCCAGACCGTGTCCAAGACCATCCAGAACACTGCGAAACTCTAAGAAACAGCACTCTGAAGTGGTTTCTGGGGAAGAAATGAGGGATGACTGTGAAAGCTCAGCAATTTTTCTTCCCTGCTCACTAGCTTCTTTTCACAAAGCAGGAGTGAAGCCACCATCTGCAGCACGTAGCTGTTTTGATATGGAAAAATGCTTTATCAACTTTCCACTGAAGAAGCTCCGTTGACTGCAGGAGTCTCAGAACAAGACCTCCAGAGGAGACAGCCTCAACCAAGGAACTCAGAAGATGGAAAATGCTGAGATCCCACCCGAGCTGCAGAACTGGACATCACCATGAATGCAACCATCACCCAACAGACAGCCAGGAGGCACGTAAGCCTGGCTTCTAACATATCCACATCACCACACTGGGAAGCAGCTCCAAGGGAGGATGTTTGCAGCAATTTGCATTGCTCCAAACCCTGTAAAATTTGGTCCCTGTGGCAGTTTGGAGCTGGTTTTTGATCTCTGCATCAAAATCCATCAGGTTTAGCCCCAGAGATGGTGAACAGAGAACAGAAAGTACCCAGAGAGATGAAGCAGCAGAGCATCTGCAGCTCTGGAAATGCAGAGAAGGATCTGCTACAGGTGATCACCAGGCTGGGAAGTCTGGTGGGGACCATGGTCCAGGACAGGAGTGTCACTGCTGCCCTCTCCTGTGCCCTCAGTGCCCAAACAAGCTCAGATCAGCCTCTCTGGGTATCAACACCACTCCAGAGGGTCCCAGTGACATGCCACCATCATTCCTGTTCTAAAGCAACAGCCATAAATCAGCAGCCTTGTCTGATTTCTGTGATTTTTATGAGGATGGAAGGCTGACCTGCCTCTACCTCAGAGCCTTTGGAAGAGCTGAAGGAAAGCAGGTCCTTCAAAACAGTAGGCTTCGTGTCTCCAGGGCTGTCCTACCGCATTCAATTCCCCGTGCTCTGCTCTGCACAGCTCTAGATCCCTCTTTGAACCCAAGAACAGCTCAGAGAATCAGGTTTGGAGTGGACCTGAATCTCCCAAGCAAGCCGGGAGGCATCTGCTACTTCTAACATCCAGACGGTCCCTCCTATTGCACCCCCTTCAACTTAAATGGAAGTGAGATGAGACAATCCCGATCACTATAAAATTGCAAGAGAAGCAGAATGTCAGAGCACCTTGCCATGGTGTGAAAGAAGTCAACGCTCATCAGCCACCCGAGTTGGAGTCAAATATTGACCCATCAGTCCAAAGGCATCAACCAGACCCCTCCCAGTGACCTTCCCCCCCAGGGTAGGACTCCAGATTGCCTTCCCCAGATTAACCGAAGGCCAAGGCTTCCCATGTCGTTCCCTTGTGTCCAAGCAGAGGAGTTACAGCGGCTTTATGGGCTCTGCCCCGAGGGCTCAGCCAGGGTAAGGGGGGAACTGCTGCGAACAAGGGAGCCTGGCATGACTTGGCCGGACACACGATGAATCAGTGATTCACGAGTTCATGCAGGTAGTGATTTACAGGCTGGGTATGAGCTGGAATATCGCTAGAGGGGGAATGTGGAGCTTTCCAGTGACTCACTTTCTCGGTATTTGTTTTCTCACACACCTCTGCTCCCCATTCCTCGTGGAGGATCTGGCGACCAAGTCTTGCTGTCCAGTAAAAAGGCTGAACTCACTCGTACGCCAGTAAGTTCATCAGTGGTTTTAAAATTAACCCGTGAGCCTCAGTCACCCTGCGGGTCTCAAGTGCCTTTTGGTGCAGGTATGATCAAGTAACGCTGCAGCAAACACACCGGGCAACACCCTTGGGTCACCAGCACTGATTTCAGCAGTGCCAACCAAGGATCTGCCCCTCCAGAGAAGCCAGTTCTTTCATGTGGATGAGGTGGGGAGGAGCAGCGGGACAGAACACGACTTGGAGGGTGTACAGGAACTGGTGAGAGCATGACCTCCACTCCCAGGATTTGAAAACAAAGTTTGTAGAACAAGCAAGAAAGAAGCCACATTAATAACCCTCCTGAAAACCTAGAAATCCTGACCTGGAGGTGGTTCCTTCCAACGATGCTCAACATTACAAGAGATCACCAAGATGCCCTGAAGTACAAGCAATTCACCAGCCACAGGTTTCCCTGGGATGGTTTTCCTCAGCCTCTCTCCACAGCAGAGAAGTATCTTGACAACCCAACCACCACGTTTCAGAGAGTTGGTGGTGGTGTCTGAAACGAGAGCTGCTATGCTACACCCCCAGTTCCTTCTGTCTGTCTGACCCCACAGCAATTTTCCCAGGGATACAACTCTCAAGTCTCTGTTCTCTTTGAAACAAGAAGTCAGAAGCCTCCTACAATAACACGAAAGGTAGCTCTGTGCTCTTCACTTTTGGGTGATGTACCACTGTAAGAAGAAGCAGCCAAAGTTACACCTCTTTTTTTCTTTTTTTCTTTTTTTTTTTTTTTTACACAGAACTATCAAAATTCACTGAAGAGAAACCAAATAAAGTTATAGAAATGCCAATCCCTGAACACTGGTCTGCTGCAGCTTCTTTTGAATGGAAGATGCTCTTTTCATTGAAGCCAGTGTCTGGGGAAAGAGACGAGGGATTGAATGTGAGATGAAAACACGCTTTCTCCAGATGTGGCAGATGCAGCTGCCAGTTCTCGCTGGGAACTGAAGCTGTTTTGGAACATCATTCTTTATTGATGGCATTTATTATTTATTGCCTTTCTCTCGCATGTGTAGGACAAGCAGAAACTCCTCGAATGCACCTCACTGCAGTGAGCTCTGGATGGCAGCAACACACAAGGCATTGGCCCCAGTGCTGCAGGTGTAAATCCACATCCTCTGCCCAGGTATGGGGGGGGACAGGACAGGGACCCCAACACAAGCCCAACCCACAGAGACAACCTCACCTCCTCTCTGTGAGTCCTGATGGGTTTGACGCTTCCCAAGCAGCCTTTCCAGCATGGTGGGAAATGGCATCTAAAGGGGGCAAGGGAGAGCCTGGTTTTCCCCAAGAACTGCACACAACTCATCAACTTTATACCTAACGCCATCAAAAGCAGCCACTCTCAGCACAAGGCAGCAGGTACCCAGCCCTCACCCCCACATCACACAGCCGTGATTTTCAAACCACCTCTAAAAGTACAAGCCCTGAGTCTCACCTTCCAACCACATCGCTTGTCCCTGTCGAATAAAACCGAACACTCACGGGGTCATGGACCTGAACTAATTGCTCAAAGGGAATATTCTCTCCTTTAATACCCTGCGTTCCTTAAGGCAGGTGAACCAAATGTGGTTAATATATAATTTGAAGTGCGCTTTCCACGTGTGTTTTTCAAACACCAGTTTCTGGGAAAGCTTACATAACATCAGAAGTTATCAGCAGTTTTCTATCTACTCTGGTCACAAACACCAGGTAATAAAAAACAAGCAAGAAATTAAATAATAGTGATGTCTCCGATGAGGATAAACTCCCTTTACCTGGGGATAAAGTTTATATCAAAGTTCTGTGATATGCTTGGGCTGCTGGGATGTAAAACCCACTCCCCACAAAACTATTCAAGTTCTGCTCTTATGTAATGGTCGAAATTTTTGCCCTTAGCAAACGAATCCATCTCTCCCTGCTTGAAAGATCTTAACGAGAAGTGACCTTTTAAGAGTGCTTTAAATCTTCCTCAGTAATGTGAAACCCAGGGAAGTTGAGGAGAAACTTATCTAACATCAGCCACACGTGCTTAATTTCCAAAATGCAGCTGGTTCCAAGGTGTCACAGCAAGTAGAAGCGGAAAGGTCCAAGGTACTTTGGCTCTTTGGGG
>VZRU01001012.1:69827-81498 GCA_013398155.1 Pedionomus torquatus
GTCTCACTTCTTTTCTCTGGCTGATTTGGATCTGGAAATATTCTGCCACAGGCTTATCTGATCGAAGACAACAGTGCAAGGAGTGAGTAAACAGCCAGGCTGGGCTTTGCCTTTGTTCCTTCTGTCTGCTCAGTCCTGTCCTTCTCCCAGGGCACGTGGAGGACGGCAGAAGAAACACGATCCACACGAAATGAGCTCGTCGTGGCAGGGTGAGGGGAGCTGGTAGGTGGGGATCACTTCTTATTTGGAGCCTGGGAAGTCTCCTTTTAAAAATCACACACACACACACACCATGACCAAATCACTGAGGCTCTGCTCATTTATACCCAATTTGTAATTATATATATTTCTTTTTATTTTATTTTATTTTTCCTTTAAAAGTAGTTTACTCTGAGCTGCTCAGAGGCAGCACAGCATCATCAGCAGAGGCCACTTTACTGCAGGGGAGGCTGAGACTTAGAAGATCTGAAATCAGTTATTTCTGCCTATGAGACCTTGAGTCTTTAGTCTCAAACTCTTTAAAGTACTGCATCTGTAAAGCAGGATTAAATATGCACTTTAATTTACCTTTTGTCTTTTTACAGCTTGCAGCCTCTTTGGAACAGGGAATAGATCAGATCAGGACTCGGCACTGCCAACTCCAAGCATTCAAAACCATCAGCCAGGCCTAAAAAAGGTAACAAAGAAATCAGGAGATTTTTTAAAAAGCAGCATTTGGAGGGTTTTTTTATTTGCTTTTTTAGTTTTACATTGCTCAGGTTCATGTTTTCAAGAATTTCTCTAGATCCCGAAGACCTAGAAAACTGCTTTCTTTTTAACTAAAATAATAATAATTGAAAGCTGAGATGGGAAACTATTCACATGGCTCCAAGAATCAAGACTTTAGGGAAAGCAATAACCGTACTGAGACTCATCGTGAAACCATGTGCGTGGGCAGAGACTCTGTGCCTTGTGCCAACCAGGATGAAGCCCCAATGAACATTTCTGTCTTGCTATTGTTAAAAGTGGTCCTCCCTTCTCAGGAGAAAGATGCTCTTCAGATATCACAAAGGGTTCCTGGCACTGTCTTCACTCCTGTTACTGTCTATCCACTGAGGAGCACTGGTTTCCAGTCCCCAGCTGCTTGTTTGCTGTGGCTCCAGTGGAGTCATCCCAGCATAAATATCGTTGAAAGGCACATTTGATGCTTCAATACCAGGATTGGAAGCACCACCCTTCGCACATACCACTAGAAATGCAAAGGGACCAAAAATCCCCAACTTGGTACAACATTTCAAATACATCATTAAGATGCTTATACCTAAGAAAGGCTCAGGTTCTGCTTGAGAGCAGCTGAAGCATGTAGAGCAGGTTAGATAAGTCAAATGGGAAGTGCAGAGGCAGAAGAGATATCCATCTTTAAGGAAACAGTGTAGTTCAATCCACTGCTCTGAGCAGAGCTTGTCTGGTGTCAGCAATACCAAATAAGCCATTTCAAGCTCTAACCAATAAGACGACACAAGAAGAAATGAAAAATGTTCAAGATGTGCAATCCCCTGTAGCCAAAGTATCCACGGATGTTGCCACCAGGTTGGACGGATGTGTGCACCAAACCACCCCAATTTGTACACCCCAGGATTCCTCTAAGATGGGGAAATATTAACCATACTGTCAGAGCGTTTTAAGACCTGCTCATGAGAAGCATGAAAGCTAGGTATTATTAGTGTTGAGGTCTGGTTCTTACTAATAAGAAAGAGGTGCAAGAGGGCCATAACTGCCCCTACTCAATGGCCCTTTGACCACAAAAAGAGTGTCAAAGAACATCTGGGGCCAAAATATCTGCTGCAGAGACAGGCTTAAAAGACGAAGAGTAAAGAGATAGTAAAGCGATAACTATAGAAGGCTGCAGATGAGAGGAAAGGGTAGAATTGTCTCCTCACCCTTATGGGTAGAGATCCTCTCTGAGCAGACAGATGTTCCAAAAGCTCCAGAGGTAGCTGGGGGAATAACACAAAGCCACTCTTGTCGTTCCCCTGGGTCCAGACTGGCAAGTAGCTGGAAGCAAAAGGAGGAAGCGGTTAACACAGGAAACAAAAGGGATACATTCATCACAGCAAGTGTTTCCATGAGGAAGTTGGCAGAAGATGACACACAGCTTGGCCAGTGGCAGCTCCTTCTCACCAGCCTCCCTTCTCGGTGGTCCCAAGAGCGTGCCCATGTCACGAGGTTAGTAGAAGGTATGGCACAAACCTGCAGCTTACCTCCTCCTCAGCTACCTGTCATCTCAGCGTGGAAGAATGTGCTTCTTCACTGCAGGTCAAGGTCTATCTCACAGTGCAAGAAACCACGGCTGCAGGGCGTCCTGCAGAGCACTTGCCATGCACCTATTTCCACACAACTCTTGTTTTTCTTTGGATCAAGTGGGTTGGGAAATAGCTTCACCTTCCCTGCATTCATGGGACACGTCTACCTGCTCGCTGTTGCCTTGAGATTGTGAAGACCAGGATGATTTCGGGGAGGTCATTGTCGTGTTTGATTTTTGACTGCTTTGTATCTTTTGTAGATATTTCTAAGCACCATCAGCAGAATACAAAATCTGCACGTTGGAGGTCAGAGCAGCCCGAAGGTGTTCTGGGGGAGTTCTTCTCTGACAGGATCAAAGCCTTAAAAAGCAAAAGGCAGCTACTGAAAATGAACAGAAAAACCCACCCGTGTTTTGAGGCAGAAGAACTCTTAGGCCAGAGGCTGAGGAGCTGCAGTTGCTCTAAAAGGCAAGGATCTTTACAGTGTGCAGTCTGTATCTCATAAGGATGTTAATTGGGGTGAAGAAGACACCGCTGTCCCAGACATGGCATCCTCAGTTAGACACAATTGTTACCTGTAGGACTTGTTTTACTCAAGCAGAAGGCACCTTTACGCTGCTGGTCCAAAGCACAGCTCGGCTGGTGGGCAGCCCTGTCTACACTGGGAGCTCTTTGTCAGTCACTTCATCGAGTTTCCTACGCCAGGAAAAATCTCCTGCTGCAGAGGTAGCTCAGGTTGGACAGTTGCTTCTTTGTTTGTGTTCTTGCCTCAAGCACAGAGGTAAGATGACTCAATAAAATGTTTTCTATGTGTGTGGGAAGCAATTGGAGACCATCAGACTGGAGAGACATCACAACAGGTCATCCAGGTAAAATAGTTCTGCTTCCCCTTCCTTGTTTGCCAGAAAAAAAAAAGCTGGTTGTCTTGCCAGCTCTGTCCAAATTCCCCGTGAGGGAAAGGACTTGAGCTGAAAGGCTTGATTGTGGCAGAGCCAGCAGGACAGCAGGCAGGGCAGGCAGGTTCGAGACCTTCTATGGTCAATGCAGGAGTGAAGGAGGGAGAGGGTGAGCCGAGACGAGGTTCAGTTTGTGGAGGTCTAAGGTGTGGAGCCATTCTTTGTCACCTTGCACAGCTCTGACATGGCTTTGTAGATCTACCCACAGCCTTGGGTGGTGCCTCCTCCCTCCTGAAACCTAAGCTCTAAGAATTGAACCGCTCTTTACCCTTGAGTAGAGCACGCAGAGCCTCAGGTGGACGCCAGCCAGCAGAGAAGTGTGCTAGATCCCACGTCCCAGCACGCAGGATTCCCCCGTCCTTTGGCAAAATGAAGCCAGTTCTCACGTACGACAAGAATAAACAATACAATATGCAACACGTTTAAAAAAAAAAAAAAAATCTAAGTGCTTAATTCACAATGATCTGCGTTGTTGGTCATCTTGTACAGATGGAGAACATTAAACACCTTGTACGTGTGCACACAATTGCACAACAGCCAGAAATGGGGTTGCATGCTGTTTTCTGAGAAGCATTGACCTCTAGAAAACCACCTTAAACCACTTTAAGAAGTTATGAGAAGTTAGTGGCTCTTGAGGAACACATCGAAAGGTCCTGCACCTTCAATCAATACCTACGGCCTGCACTAGATCACTGCTGGATGTTCTACCTCGCACTGGTGCGGGAGAACAAAGCCAGATGCTACTGATGAAGAGGGAGGCAGAAGGGAAGATGAAGTAACCACTTTTTTGTCCTGTTTAGAAAAGGAAGGAAAGAAGGAAGCAACATTCTTGTGACATACCATCTATGTCTGTGATCTTCTCCGAGGCAAGAAGGGCTCGAGAGAAGTTTAAAGCGGGGCAGTTGCATTAGTCATAATCAGATGACAGCCTGTGATCTGATCAGAGCCCCATCAAAAAGGACTTGGCTGGTGCTCTGCTAAGTTAGTTTCAATCCCGGTTTACAGGACAGCATTTCACTTTCTATGAAACCCTGGCCCAGCAGCCGAGCCCTGAGCATAACCTGAGGAGCAGGTAAATAATAGCTGGAAGGGAGGTAACACTCCAGTTAGGTCTAAAGCAGCCACCTGATGGTATCCTTCAACAGACACCCAGAAAACAAGAAGGACAAAACATCGAAGGCCGGTTAGCTGAGGAAAAGAAGGATGGTTCACTTTGGGAATGTGTGAGACGAAGCTTTTTCTTGTGCTTGCCTCCGTTATGTAAAGAGCAGGTTTTCGAGAGGAACTGCAGGGCTGGTCCAAGGGCCCTGGAAGGCAATAGAAGGTCTTCTGTTGACTTCAATGGGTTTTGGACCAGCTCTAGGAATGGATGGGAAGGGCCTGGGGCTGGCACAGAGAGGCAGGTTGTGGGGAGACTGGAATGCAGCTGTGAATAGAGGGAGGAAGCAAGCGGGAGTACAGGGCTGGGGCGCGGATGCAAAAGCCACACCGTTTCATTTCTACATCAGAGAAAAATAACCTGCAGGTTGTCTTGGGTCGAGGCTGGAGGAGAAGAAAACGGAGGGAAGGCAGAAGGCAGGTCATTGTTTGAGCTGAAGCAGCAGAGCCGTGGCCGGCGCGGTTGCAGCTGCCCGAGAAATACCACAAGCATTCCCTGAACAGGTTCCCAAGAGGAACAGGATGTGGCCACCACGCTAAAGACCTGCTGAGCTGTTTGTTGACTCCATCCCACAGCTACACAGAGGGGGAGAAGGAAGGAAGAACTGGAGATTAACACCATTATCTCTCTCAACTCTTTACCCCGGTCTGTAGCAGTTGTATGGGTGTCCCTACAATTGTGGCTGAACGTAAATATATCGAAGTGCAGGGAAAACAGGTGCCTACGTTGTCCTGAAAATTCCTGTTAGGTGCATTAGTACTTTTGCAAACCTGGTCCAACGTGAACTTCGGGGCACAAGCAGAGAAGGTAGAAGCACAGAAGTGATTTGAACTCTGATTTTTTCCCGAGCTCTGTCCCACGCCCCAGCCCACGCCTCATCCTTTTACTTTTAACACTCAGCTTGATCTCACACGGGCACTATTTGTGCAGAACCTCCGGGGTGAACTTCTGCTTTTTTTAATGAAGCAGATGGGACTTGAGTTCCAACGGCTAATATTCTAGGTATTAAACGATGAGGCAAACTTTGCCTCCCCCACAAGTATGAAAACTGCTCGCTTAGACATTGCACAATTGCTAAGGGCTTTCAAAAAAGTCCGAAGCCGCTTTCCCGTCAGCCGAGACCTCGCCGATGCCTCTCCGACCACCGCCGGGGGAAGAAGCTGCGACGAGACTGTTACGGAATCGCTGAAGCGAGGGCAGGAATGTCAAATGCTTCTCAACTCACAGAAGGAAATTTCACCCAATTCCCTTTCAAGTCTACCCAAGACCTTCACCGCATCACATTCCCTCCCCAGTGCCAGCTTTTTTTCGGAATGTTGTGTATCTCCTCATAAAGCGACTCCCCTTTACATACCGTCTGAAAGCACAGCTTATTAAGAACAGTAGCTGAGGAGAACGGTGGGGTCAGGACATGGCTTTCAAGTGCGTCACACAAAGGAGAATGAGCTGAGATCAATGCTTGGATAGCAGCCACGCGTTTTTTAAAACCAGTTGTTCACTGTTATTTTTCTTAATTATTTTTGTAAGGCAAAGATGCAGTCCGAGGACGCAGTGCTTATTTCCATTGGTGTAACATTTAAGATGCTAGATTTTCTACCTTTTAGATGAAGCTTGATCTTTACAGAGCTAAAAGGACACGACGTAAATTAAATTCCATGGCTCCTCTCTGGTGCTCGCTGCGACCGAAGGGGCAGGGGGATGTCCGAACCCTTCACGACGAGGCACCACGTGATCTTTGCCTGAAGTGTTCTTTCATCACTGGAAGTATTTAAGGCCAGGCTGGAGCAACCTGGTCTAGTGGGAGGTGTCCCTGCCCATGGCAGGGGGGTTGGAACACGATGATCTTCAATGTCCTTTCCAACTCTAACCATTCTATGATTCTATGATTCCCTAACCCGGTGACACGGTTTGCTGTGGCCCGTGACTTTTCTGGTAGCCAATAACCTCGCCCTGTCTCCCAGCTACGACATCCCACAGAAGTCGCAACCAAAAAAGCATTCCTGTCCCAGGAGCATCAGGTTGCAGCTCTGGCCCGGGGGGAGGCTCAGCTCCCACGGCACTCAGAGGAGACACAAAGTCCATCTAGAAAGGTGTCCTTCTCCAGAGCACAGCACCAGCTAAAATCAGTGTCCTTGCAAAAGCAGGTGGGACGTGAATACTGACCCGAGGTATGGGAACGTTGCTGCAGCTCAGCAAAAATTCCTACAGCAAAGAGGAGGTCTGAGGGTGGTTATCAGGACTCTGGCAGACAGATGCCCTTTTCCTCTCACAGCTCTCCTCCTGCCACTCAATCCTGCTTCAGGGGGTCTCAAGCACTTGGAGAGAGCATTCAAGCCCAACACTATTCATGGAGAAGCCAGTTTGCACTAGAGCAGGCTTGGTGGCCAGACAACATGTTCAGTCTACACTTAGTCCTGTGAAGGAGTATTTTACCCTTCCATATCCCCCATAAAAACGTCATGCAGGTGCCAAAGCAGAGCATCCCCTTCAACAGATCCATAAAAAGCAAGTGCTGAAGAGAGACCTAACAGCAAGAGGAGCTGCACTGAGGGTCTGACGTTCCCCCAGGCCAACATCCCTCAGAGCCATAGAAGCCAACGCACCGTTGCTGGGGTGCACAGCTCTCCCAGGGGACCAGAGGAGGTTCTTCTGCATTCGGCCTCCATCACCTACAGCTGCGAGACAGCGCAGAGACAGGTGAAGCTCTCCTGATTCTGATCAGCAGCATCCTAATCCATTTTAAAACCCTTTTGCATCACTGCAAGTGGCTAAGCAAGACAATCAGGCTCTTGTCTTAGAATCAAGTTTTACTATTCAATTGCCAGTTCTACACCGAAGTTGATTGTTGCAAACAGCATTGCACATAAATTATTATTAATTAGTGCCAGTCTGTCCTTAAAGAAAGCTCAGGACCCATTTGTTGGTAGCACCCAATCTGTCCCAGAATGTCTGCAGATTTCTGAGGGGAAAATATATATATATATATATATAATTTCAGATTTCAATGTCCAAAAAACCAGAACTTTTCCACACATACCCAAGACAAACAGTTATCCAATACCACTGCTATGAGAAATGTGAGCTGTGTGATGTGTATTGTTAGTAAATATTTATAGTCATACACCAGAGCCTGCAGCACAATCCATTCTGGTCCTATCTACCCTGTAATACCTATTCTAACATAGGAAAAATTAAACTTCTATAAAGCAGCTCTAAATCTACAGCTGCAGCCCTAAGAAGCCCGTAGTACTATTTTACTACAACTGGCTAAGCCAATGTGGTAGATTTCTAGCATAATTTTTTTTTTTTAGAATATTATTTGACGGTTATCACTTTGATTACTCACTTGCCTGCATCCCCTTTTATTTAGACATTATCACACAAACCTCAAGCAAACATTACTAATACAGATGGAAGGGGCAGAAAAGGACCTGCTGAGTGTTTATAGTGCAGATATGATTCACAGATACGGGATTACATGTACCTTTATTGGTGCTCTAAGCCCTTCCCTTCCGTACAGATTAAATGGTAGAGCAGCAAGAACTCAAACACATGTTGAACACCAGCCCTGCTGACTGGTATTACCCTAAACCTCCTGAAAACTTTCCCATTCCTTTTGCAACGAAGCATATTCAATTGCTTAAAATAAAATACAGAACACCATTGTAAATCCTGCCGTTTCCATTGTAGTTTTCCACCAGCTGGTCTATAAGAAGACAACTCTCTAATCTCCACCTTTATGTAGCTGTTTATTTTTATTTTTCCCCCAATGAACAGTTTTAGGGAACTCGTTTCAAAGAAGTAATCAATACATCACAATTCCTCTGACATGAACTAACCAGCGGGAACTTCCGCCTGCTGCAACGCTCCGCGACTCGAAAATTGTGCAACACCTTCAGTAAACACTTCCTCATAGAGGAGCAAGAATAAAGGCGGACGCCTCGCTCCCTCTCATCCACTGCACGACACGGGGCTGCTCGGAGCACCCAGCCTGGGAACCCAGCTTTCCCGGCCCACGGAAACCACCCTGGACTGAGATGACCAAGGCACTTCTTCTTTCTGTCGTTTTACTACATTTTCTCCAAGAAGGTATGGCTTTTTTTTTTGTTTTATCTTTTTTTCTTTTTTAAATTTTTTTTTCTTTTTTTTCTTTTTTTTTCCTTTTTTTTTTCTTTTTTTTCCCTTTTTTTTTCTTTTTTTTTCTTTTTTTTTTCCATTTTGCCCCTTTTTTTTTTTTAAATCCTTTGTCAGCTGTTGCTATGGATAACTTTGTGTAGCTCCTGCGAGTTGCTTCGATGAACTTAATTATTAACATGTAGGTAAGGCGTGAAGAACAGTGAATTAAAGCCATTGGGAAAAAAAAAAAAAAAAACAAAAAACAAAACTATTACCTGAGTTCGGGATGTTTGTTTTTTTCTCTTTCTGTTCAAAGCAATTATATAACACTTACTACTTAGAAAACCATTTGCTTGTGTGCAAACTGGCCACGGATTGCCAAAAAAAACCCAGAACCGGTTAGTTTTGCAAGCGAATTAAGAAAATACTTCCCCTGCAAGGGAGTGGACAATTTATGCAATTGGGACAACTTATTGAATTGACAGCATTTGGGTCGTACAATAAGAAAAAATCCTTTTATTTGAACTCAGTTTGTGACCTAAATTAATTACCTGAATTAAGATAGTTCACGCTCTTATTATCTGCGTGATACTTCAGGTTACGAGTATTCCTGTGACTTAACAGACCTTTTTTTTTTTCTCCCCCACGTGCATTGTTTCTTTCAGTTCATGTCAACAGGGAGCAGATTTTTTTCCCAGCTTGGCATGTGCAGGTTTTATCTGCATAATTAGAGCCGTAATTTGCAGTCAGCCAGGTGTCTTTCTGATTTCATCAGAAGATCCGAAAACGTGCAGGGTACCGAGGCTTGAGGTTTCCTGACAAAATCAAACCTTCGTTGTCAGCGAAATCCTCGCTAATGATTTTTCTTCCTGGTTTACACTCTTAGAAAAGCACACAATGATGTGTTCTGCACCTGCATTTTTTCTAGCTGTTGTACAAGGCCCCAGGAATTTCTTTCCTCCTTAAAGCTACTGACTCAGGACAATGCCTGAAGCAAGTCAAAGACAATACACTGATTAAAAAAAAAAAAAACAAAACAACCCTACCTCTTAGAAACTATTTGTTCCAGAACAAAACTAACCCCTTTTCCTCAAAATGCTGTTTGTATCCCATTGTGGGAATAGGACAGGTTTAGTTCTGAGTCTCCATTCGGATCTAGGCTAAACTGGAACCACTGGGCTACACTGGGCCCGGTAAAGGGAGTCTGCAACCCAGAGCGGGTGGAGAAAAATCAGAGCACAGAACTCTGTTCTGAGAGGTTTAACGGGTGTTCGTGGTGTAAGAACATACCTTAAGCTCATGGAAAGGCTAAAGCTGCAAAGGAAAAGATGTTTTGCAACTAAGCATATTAAAATAAAATATAGGACATCATTGTAAATCCCAGTAACAAACTGGAGCTTGGTGTTTGCTAAAACATAGTCAGGGAGAGTTGCTGTGTACCGAGGGATGGCTGGGTGGGATAACTTCTTCGGATGGCTTACCATTAGACCATCACGCCTTTGTCAACATACAAACAAGTTTATTCTGCAATTACTTTTGGAAAGGGCTTAATCAAATCAACTAGTTATGAAAAATTAATCTGTTTATTTTACTGGAACAATTTACACGGGGATATGCTCTGGTGTTCCAGTTTTGCTAATTGGATGCCCTGCTCTTATAAAAATCAGATGGTGTGGATGATTAAAATCATAGAACCATAGAATGGTTAGAGTTGGAAAGGACCTTGAAGATCATCGTGTTCCAACCCCCCTGCCCTGGGCAGGGACACCTCCCACCACACCAGGTTGCTCAAAGCCCCATCCAGCCTGGCCTTAAATACTTCCAGGGATGGGGCAGCCACAGCCTCCCTGGGCAGCCTGTTCCAGTGCCTCACCACCTTCACAGGAAAGAATTTTTTCCTAATATCCAATCTAAATCTCCCCTCTGCCAGTTTAAAACCATTACCCCTTGTCTAAAATGGGAGTTGTGCTCTCCCTTTGCTGTTTGTGGTTTGGTTTCTTTATTTTATTTAAGCACAGGCTGTTGTGCTTGGTTCTGGGCCCCCAAAAATTAGCCCATTAGGGTGAAAGGACCTTTTGTAGGAGATCAAAGAGGTTAAGGAGGCCCATGAAACCTGCTGCTACCTTGCTGGACACTAACGTATCCCTTGTACCACCCCATTTTCTCAAACATTGTGCACCAGCTGCCGTAACGAACTTCACATGATGAGCTGACCACCCTGCAAATTGACTTTTGTCACAATGATCTCAGGCTCAGAAACAGAAAAGAAACTCTTCCCATTGGTATTTCCTCAACACCGGCAGAGACACAGGACACCTTAGGAGTAAGAGCAGCAAAAAGGGCTATGCAAGTTAAGGAATCGTCTGGATTCCTTACTGCCTTCAAGATTTTCCTACATTCATGTCTATCACCTATTATTTTACACCTTCCCCAGTCCTGCTGCCACAAGCAGGTGACATTTCCCATCCTGACTCAATAGCTAAGAATGTACTACTAAAATGTACTACAAGTATTTATGCGATAAGACCAGCTGGAAAGCTTTCTAAAGCAAAAAATCTCAACTTGGTCCAGGCTTGTAGAGAGCTGTATGAATTTATTTGCTTCTCTAGAGGCAGTCTGGACTTGTATGGCAGCACGTGATGAGGTTGGAAGGGCACTGATTTCACAGAATTCGTGTCATCTACTAAAGTCGCGCCTCTCGCAGCTGGTCTAGCGTGTTGGTACTCGAAACCCCTGACTGGTGCTGGGAAAAGAAATCCCAAAGCAAACTCCATCAGATATTTTTGACACCTGGGAATAGCCAGGTACCTCAACTTACCTGGAATCCAGACTGTAACAAACATACTGTGGGTGACCGGTCCAAAGGACGGGTGAACTCACACCAGAGCCAGCATGGAGAAACACATGGTGCAAGAGATGAAGGACTGTGTGGCCCAAAGGAATTTATCTTGACAGACAGGAAATATGGTGTTTAATACGTTTTCATAAAAATGCATGTGTTTCTCTGTAGGGAGCATGAGCAAGAAACTACCTGGAGTTGAGCAATATGAAATAGTTTATCCACGGAAACTGCACACAGTACGGAAAAGAGATGTAGAAAGAAACAAAGAGGTATTAAAATAGATAATTCTATCTTTTTTTTTTTTTTTTTTTTGGGG
>VZRU01001012.1:81539-102577 GCA_013398155.1 Pedionomus torquatus
TTTTTTTTTTTTTTTTGGTGGGAGATGGGGAAGGTTTTCTGCAGTTAGAGCACCCTTGGGTTTTGTGCTGGTTTGAGGAACCTGTTTCAGGAGCGAGAGAATTTGGAGCCAGACACTTGCTCTTGCAAAAAGGAAGAGAAAACCTAGAGGGGGTGACGCCACGTCGGGGGCTCACCGGGTGCCATCAGTGGGTCCCCTGTGCTTGCATCCCTGCAAAGATGTAGGTTTTGATGCCCCTCAGATTTTGAATAGCCTCCAGACACTTGAATTTCAAGTAAATTAAATCAAATGTTTAAAACTAAGCATGCCCCAGCATAGTTCAAGAGAGTTATGAAAGTGTTTGAATTTAAGCATCCACCCCAGCACTTCCCCAAATACGCAGGGCAGGTGCTTATGATGGTAGAAATACATTTGCAAAGTTATTTTTTTTCCCTCCAATTAAAAAGTATAAAACAGAATAACCTCCTGCTTATTCTCTAACTGCCAGAATACTTATTTTTTGGTGGGAAGAGGAGGAAAAGAATGCAGCTGGCAACTCAGTAACTACCAGAAATTGTAACAGTCCATATTGTAACACTTAAATCTGTTTACAGACAAAATACGACGACACGATGGAGTATGGAATCAAAGCCAACGGAGAGGAAGTCGTACTGCACCTACAAAAAAATAAGTAAGTCCAGTTCAACTATTTCCTCGGGCGTTATTCTTCACTGTAAATGGCTCTGTAGGGTTTTCAGGACACAAAGGAACCGGACTTTGGCTCCTGTAAGACAGAGGCATTTTGGTAAATAAACCTTTAAACTCCAATGAGAGAAGAAAAGGGGAGAGAAAGCATCTCCTTGCTGTTTTGGTGATGTGAAATCACTACACAGGCACGTGGCATTAATAAGGTGGAACAATTTGCCTTTACTGCTAACTCTTTTCTCCCATTTATTTCTTAAATGGCTGAATCCATGGAACGTTTTAAATGTTCAAATTTATTTCACGTGTTTCCTGTGTCCATGGATAATCTATGGGCTACATTGATTTGTTCCATGCTGATAGAAAATATCAAGAAGAACAAGAGAAATACCCATGAAATGGGGCTTTCTTGGCCAAAAAAAAACGGAAAACAGTAACAAGAAATGTGATAATCCTCAATAATTTGGCTTCCAACACTCCCTACCTTAAACACTACTACTGGTGGGCTTCTAATATATATTGTCCTTAATAAAATGCTTTGTGGAAATTAAAAGTGGGGAGAGTTTGCCTCCTTGGCTGAAGAGATTTAACAGCATTTAAACAGGGGGTGCATAGAAGCAGCAGTTTTTGTTAAGAAAAGTCCAAAACGGTACTGAGATACACAAGCAAAACACCCCCGAGCTGTGAGCTTCTTCTCGCTGGCTCCACCAGAATATTTAACATAGGATCAAACAGGTCTGCTTTAATCAGTGCTTTTCTAATGGCTGTGTAAATACAATAGTTCTATCATCAGCTCATGGTAAATATAGACTATAATTAACCATTTGCCCCTGGTTTAATCTATTCTAAATATTTGGAGGGGGGGTGTGGGAAGCTGTATTGTATTAAATCCCACTCCTTAAAAAGAAATGGGATTGTGGCAGTTTGGGGTAGTTGCCCAGACAGAAGTGGATGTAGATTTGCAGTAAAATTACAACCCTGGCTTAAATTTAAGCATATGCTTAGTGCTCTGCTGCACTAAGAGCATCATCTGGCCTTCCAGAGCAAATCACAGCTGGCTCTGGTAATGAGAAACCTAAAGGCACCTTTCCCGCTGGTGGCAGAAATATAGTGATTTATTATTATTTATTATTATGGTCACGATGTCCTCCTTTAAAGGTTCAAATACATGCATGTGTACAAAACCAGGGTTTTATCAAGATAGGAAGATCAAGAGCCAATGGGATGATCACAAAGAGGAGAACGGTGCTGATGGAGTTATAAAAAACTGTGAGCAAAAAAATTAGCCAAAGATACTGGTGTGACCTCCACGCTGAGCCTCTTAGCGTGTGCACACACATGCACATACGTGTGCATATACATACACACCTGCACAGGCGTGTGTGGATCAGGCGAGGCAGCTTTCCCGTTGAACCAGACCTTTGCAACCAGGCGGGGGGAACCGGGAAGAGCCCAGGACGATGCCATTCACACGCCCTGTGGAAGTGTCAGCATGAATTGGAGTATGCAATATTTATGCAGATGTAATCGTACATTTATTTTTCAGATCTGCTAGGAGATTAGTTTATACCAATGAAATAAGCAGATTTTAATTGGGTTCTTAGTTTAGAAATGTCCCTTTGTTTGGGTAAGGGTGACGAGCAGGCAAAATTCATAGAATCATAGAATGGTTAGAGTTGGAAAGGACCTTGAAGATCATCGAGTTCCAACCCCCCTGCCCTGGGCAGGGACACCTCCCACCACACCAGGTTGCTCCAAACCCCATCCAGCCTGGCCTTAAATACTTCCAGGGATGGGGCAGCCACAACCTTCCTGGGCAGCCTGTTCCAGTGCCTCACCACCCTCATAGCAAAGAAGTTTTTTCCTAATATCCAATCCAAATCTCCTCCCTTGCAGTTTAAAACCATTCCCCCTTGTCCTATCACTACTCTTCCTGACCAAGAGTCCCTCTCCAGCTCTCCTGGAGCTCCCTTCAGATCCTGGAAGGCTGCTCCAAGGTCTCCCCGGAGCCTTCTCTTCTCCAGGCTGAACAGCCCCAGCTCCCTCAGCCTGTCCTCACAGCAGAGGGGCTTTATCCCGCAGCTTTGCTTCCCTATTTTTTTGATACTAATAATAACCTGAGTAATCATTTGAATTCCCCACATACTTGGTGTGTTACACAACTGCCTCGTTTCTAGATGACTCCAACTTATTTCAAATAATAATTGCACTTAACTCTTTGCAGGCACCTGTTAGCTAGAGACTACACTGAAACGGTTTATACTGACGACGGTCAACGAATAACCACAAGTCCTCAGATCAAGGTAATAAGAAAAGGTTTCCTTCCCTCGTAATCTCAGCCTTGAGGAGGTCTGTAAGGGATTCGTGGGACCACGAGATAATAGCACGTAGCGGGCAGGAAGAAAAGATTTTAAATCCAGGTTCTAAGCACTGCAATTTAGGCTGAGGGATGGGGAAGAAGCGACTTTGACAGAGCTACACTGATTTCCTCCTGCTGAGCCACAGTCTTTCGGAAAGATGAGCACTTTTCACCGCAGTGGTGGCCGACCACGTTAAGGAGCTGAATTTCTCTCTTCTGTGGGGAAAGGGAGTGGAGTCAGGGCCCTGGTGCTGAATCACCTCATGACTTTGCCCTCTCTCCTGTGCATCTCAGTGACCGGCTCTTACACCCTAATCTCAGTGAGATCACAGGTTCAGATAAGGGCACATTTCCTCACTGGCTCACATTTCCACCCACGCTCACAGCTAAAGGCACAGCAAGTTGCTCTGAGCCATGACAAATCAGTTATTCAGATCCAGGCACAAAGGAAGTCACTAAAGTCATCTTTTTTTTAATGAACTGCACACTCATGGGTCTTATCTTCAACAAAACTCTCACCCAAAGCTTTGTGTCCAATGTCATGCTGTGTGTTTTAATACATGTCATTTGGAATATAAACCTTAATATATTCTATAAAGCCTCTGCTCTGCGCTCGTGAGACCCCACCTGGAGTCCTGTGTCCAGCTCTGGAGTCCTCAACAGAGAAAGGACGTGGACCTGGTGGAACGGGTCCAGCGGAGGGGCCACCAAGATGCTCAGAGGGCTGGAGCACCTCTGCTGGGAGGAGAGGCTGAGAGAAAGCTGAGCTTTCTCTTCTACACCTCCCACTAGACCAGGTTGCTCAAAGCCCTATCAAGCAATTCATTGCAGTCAACGAGGCATGACCCAACTTGACAACGTATTTTTGTTTCCTTTCTAACCAGGATCACTGTTATTATGAAGGTTCCATTCAGAACGATGCTGATTCTTTAGCCAGCATCAGAGCTTGCAAAGGTCTAAGGTAAGACAGAGGTTTGCTTCCCTTCCCAAAGGGTACCAATGGCAGCACGGGCACGTTCTATGAGGATAAATTTTCCAATACAAAATAATCAGGATGCAAATAAGCAGTGTTGTCGTTTATTCATGCTTACAAGGAAAAAAACTACGTTTGGGCTAAATATCCTGCAGGATAATGTTGATATCATCACTCAGTCCTGTGGATACAAAAGATTACAGTCTACCTCATTTTCTTAGTGGATATTTTGAGACCCGCGGTCAGAAGTACCTCATTGAACCCTTGGGAGCTTCAGACACAGAGGAACACGCGGTCTATAAGTATGAGAACCTCGAGCAGACGTCCATAAAAACCTGTGGTCTGATCAATAATACCTGGGAAGAAGATTCAATTGACCCCATCAGCGAGCTCTTCAAATCCAGCAACAGTCCAGAAGTAAGTACCTACCTCAGCAAAACTCCAGCAAGCATGTGTCAGGAAAGAAACTGTGGCCCAAGGAAAACTCTTGAGTCGCACAAGTCCCACTTTGTGGGGTGGCACCCCCAGAAAAAGAAGCGATGGCAAAGTGAAGCGTAATCAGATCTTAAAATCCAGTGCCAAATCTCACAGACCTGAGATTTCAGAGTCACCACCTGAGTTAAGACCTCTGCATGTACTAATGGCCTCCCATGGACAACTTTAAACATCTAAATACTTCTTAATATTGAGTCCACTTTTTAACACCTTGCCTGCCTTTTATCACTGAAAACAGGCGGTCCCTTTCTAAAAGATTTGGCGAAAGAAATACCCTCATAAATTTGAAATGACAAAGGCTGGGACTGGAGCAGGGCTTTGAAGTCATTCAGATGTCTCTTTTCTTTAGATGAAAGCATACCTGAAATCAAAAAAGTACCTGGAAGTTTACATAGTCGCAGACAATACTCTGGTGAGTACTGAGATGACTTTTTTATCTCGTTTGGCCAGCTCCAGGTGAGCTTTCCAAAGCAGGTACCACTCACATCCCTGGGATCCTGCAATCACAGTGGGACACTCTGCTTCACCACTAACTTGGGCCAGGAATAGCATTCTCTAAGGATTGATTTTGAAAAATCTCACCTGGAGATGCCAAGAATTGAGAAAAAATTGTCTTGCCCATCTTCTTCTGCCCCCTACACATAAATATACGTTTTAAAAGGGCTTGATCCTGCAACACACTCTCTGACAAAACTACATTGAACAGATAATAAGTAGGCAAGTAGGGTGTGGTTTACAATACAATTTTCTATGGGGTATTTATTTTCTATAATCACTTTTTTCCTCTCCTTTCCCTAACGCACCGTATTTACTTTTTTTAGTATAAGAAGTATGACGAAGATGTCAACACTGTAAGAGAAAGGATATTTGGAATAGTCAATTACATCAACACGGTAAGAGGAAATAGAGCAGTGAAGCTGAGCTAGAGGCTATTTATCACTTCTATAATGAATTTTCATTATTGCACGCAGGAAAGAATGAAAACTGAACTTCACTGTAATTTATGGAATAAATTTAACACATCTGTCCTTTTTATCTTGTTCCTTGTCCTCAGATACGAGATTTCTATAGATTCAGTCATTGCTACAGAAAGAGTTATACCGTATTTTCTTAGCAGCTTTTAAAATGAATGATTAAAATCCTTCAAAAAGAATTAACTGATTTTCAATTCTTAACTTCCTTCACAAGTCAAGTTTCTTCCAACATATTGATGGGATTTTCACAAATTCTAATAATTTTTGAGTATTTTCAAACCGTTTCATAGTTGATGGGGAAACATAAGATTTCGTGG
The DNA here is from genome assembly GCA_013398155.1 of Pedionomus torquatus. Classification (NCBI taxonomy): domain Eukaryota; kingdom Metazoa; phylum Chordata; class Aves; order Charadriiformes; family Pedionomidae; genus Pedionomus; species Pedionomus torquatus. The sequence continues at coordinate 87,339 of VZRU01001012.1, forward strand.
TTTTTCTTTTTAGGTTCTTTGTTTGTTTGTTTGTTGCAACTTAAAAGTGTGAAAAATCTTAATCAGATTTGGAGTGAATGATCTATTGCAAATGGCAAAAGTGAATCAATTCCCAGGAGAAGTGTTCGTTTCAGATGCTCCATCCTTACAGCACTGCTGTTTCTCTGCTGCAGGTTTATAAGGCCATAAATATCTATGTGGCTTTAATTGGCCTAGAAATTTGGACAGACGGGGACAAATGCCTCCTGAGTCGTGCTGCAGGATTCACTCTGGACAGTTTCTCAAAGTGGCGTCTGTCAGATTTATTAAATAGGAAGAAAAACGACAATGCTCAGCTCCTCACGTGGGTATCGCTCTGTTTCCTATTTGTCTTTCCAAGTATGTTTAAGGAATTTGTTCTTTAAAAACTGATCACCAACACATCAGTGACTCCATCTATGCTGAACAGGGTATCATGCTTTCCGATACAAGATTGTACTAATTCTAGGACAAAGAGACAAAGGTAGATTCTCTTTCCTTGCTGGTAGCTAATCTTTCTATCTGCATCCCTGAAAAAAACAGGCAATGGAAACTTTTGTCGTATCTGTCTCTTTCCTTTCCTCCCTTTCCCTTACCCTTTCCCTCTCTCCTTTCCCTTCCCCTCTCTTTTTCTTTTTCTTTTTCTTTTTCTTTTTCTTTTTCTTTTTCTTTTTCTTTTTCTTTTTCTTTTTCTTTTTCTTTTCCTTTTTCTCCCTTTCCCCTTCCCCTCCCTCTCTCCTTTTCCTTCCTCTCTCTCTTTTTCCTTTTCTCCCTTACCCTTTCCCTCTCTCCTTTTCCTCCCCTTCAACTGTCCCAGAAGAGTTGAGTGTCCAACAGCCTGAGAGCCCCAACGTGAAGGTTAAATGCTGGGAAACACACATTGCCAAACTAAACCAGCGCTCACCCAACTCACTCACTCACTTCCCTCTTCTGGCTCCTGTTCAATGGCCCCGGCTCAGCCAAGCCCTTGGCTGCATTTAGAGCACTTCTTCAAGCTCTTTACACTCAAACAGATATTCTGAGTCTGATGAACCACAACATAATTGAGGTAGAAACTTAAAATGAGAAGCAAATTCAATTGTCTTCTGATTCGCAGCCATCTTAAGTACGCCCTCAAATATTGTATTAAATCAGGGAGCTGGAAATGAGAATATGCTTAAAATCTGGCTAACAAAGCAGACTTGATTCCTGGTCTGCTTCCCTGGTCTCTTCATCGCATCTCACTCTGCCTTTCTTCTTCCTTACAGAGGATATGACTTTGAAGGGACAACGATCGGATTAGCCTTCATGAAATCCATATGCAGTGATATATATTCTGCAGGTATTATTCAGGTCTGATTTACTTTTGTTTATTTTATCTCGTAAAGGTTTTCCCCCGTGTTTTACACTCAACCAGCAAAGGTTGTTTGCCTGCACAGATTGAACAGCAGATCAACCTTTATGTAGCAGCGGGGATAATTTCACCTGAATTAAAATTGTCCTGGTTTTAGGTACATGACCAGGTTGGACGGGGCTTGGAGCAACCTGATCTGGTGGGAGGTGTCCCTGCCTGCCCATGGCGGGGGGTTGGAACTCCATGATCTTGAAGGTCCCTTCCAACTCAAACCATCCTGTGATTCAAGGGTTCCTACTTGTTCTAAAACACTCATTGAAATAATTACCTGTTCTTGTGTCTCCAGGATCACAACAGAAATGAAATTGCAGTTGGAGCTACCATGGCACATGAGATGGGACACAACCTTGGCATGAGTCACGACACCAAAGCCTGCACATGTAGTGACAAAGTCTGTATCATGACGGATACAGTCAGGTAGGAGTTTGGGTGAAAAAGGGAGGGTGTTAATGCACGGGGCGGTTCATTATGGGCTTTGGATAAACTGCCAGTTTCCAAAATGAAGTAGTAATTCTTTTTGTCCTCTGAGAGTATTCATTCAAACTATACAAAAATAAGAGAAAGAGATAAAAATTACAGGCCCTTCTAAGATACACCAAGACAGATACATACACGCATACCCCACCCCCCCAAAAAAAAAGCTCAAGGAAACCTTCTGGGTGCCTTCCCATTAAACCATCCATCATTTCTTCCCTCTGATGGTGACACCACAGAACAGCTGAGGTGTCTCAGGCAACAGAACTTGCTCAAGACCTGTATGAACTCTGATTTTGTCCTCTACCCTGAAGATGACTCCTGTGAAACCCACACAAAGTGCTTGTAACTTCCATAAACACCTACTAGAGAGGAATTTTGTTCAATTTTCATCTCTACTTGAAGCCCCGGAGCCTCTGCTGAACACCCCAGTGGAAAACTCTTAATGCCTGATGCGTCCAGGCACAAACAGTGTAGACCAGGCTTCGGTCTTTGAGATGGGGGATTTATTACATGCAGGGTTTGTGTTTAGTAGATTGATTTGTTCTGGTTCCCCCCTATAAGTAGGAGATAGCCATTATATGTAATATATACAGGAAAATGGTTGCGCCCAGTAGTGAGCGATGATGGTCACTTGTGTCCTTTCTCATGTAAAGGGTGTTGTTTTTCCCTGTCTGAGCCAATCGTAACATGAATTCTCCTGCTTTCTCAACACAGTTCTATCATCCCCAAGAAATTCAGCTCTTGCAGCCTCCAAAGCTTTGAGAAATACATGCTGAGTGAAATGCCAAAATGCCTAACGAACATCCCAGACATAAACAGCATCATAGCACCTGCATCCTGCGGAAATGGCTTTGTGGAAAAAGGAGAAGAATGTGACTGTGGCACCCCTGAGGTACCCACATAACCGGGAGTGAAACACTACTTGGAAGAGGCAAAGAGGCTCTCTTCAGGCTGTACACTATCAGTTTCATGAGGATAGGGATGGAACATCACTACGAAGACAGGCTGAGAGCATTGGGGGGGGTTCAGCCTGGAGAAGGGAAGGCTCCAGGGAGACCTCAGAGCCCCTTCCAGTCCCTCACGGGGCTCCAGGAAAGCTGGGGAGGGACTCCTGATGAGGGAGAGGAGCTATAGGAGGAGGGGGAAGGGTTTGACCTTAAAAGAGGGGAGATGGAGGTGAGACCTGGAGAAGAAATTTTGCTGTGAGGGTGGTGAGACCCTGCCCCAGGTTGCCCCGAGAAGCTGTGGCTGCCCCATCCCTGGAGGGGTTCAAGGCCAGGCTGGAGGGGGCTTGGAGCAACCTGGTGTGGTGGGAGGTGTCCCTGCCCAGGGCAGGGAGGTTGGAACTGGATGATCTTTAAAGTCTCTTCCAACCCAAACCATTCTGCGATTCTCTGATTATGGAAATTTTCAAGGTAGCCAGTTCAAAGCCAGCTGAAATATCTCTGTGGTCATCAAATGGTTGATCTGCAAAGTAGACCCCCCATAAAGTGCAGGTTAAATGGTGAGAAAAGACATCTGTGTGCCTTGTGCTGCCGAGCTGCAGAGGAACTGAGAACGGGGGAAAGCCCCCCATGAAACCATTGAAGCAGAAATAAAGAGGTTCCCTGCACAAATTCCACCAGCACCTTCGTAATCAAACACACTCTGTATCCTTCAAGCGCTCGCTCCCAAGGGCTGGTGAGGCTTCCAGGGAAAAATGGGTTTCAGAAAAGCAAAGGGCAGGTCCAAGATTTCTCTCCCTCAAGAACTGGGCACAGGGTGGTTTGTGGAGAACCCAGAGCCGAGGGGACACCCGGGGAGCATCGTGCCACAGCTCTGACCGCCGGTTCTCTCACAGGAGTGCTCAAATGACTGCTGTGACCCCGAGACATGCAAGCTGACGGCAGGTTCCAGATGTGCACATGGAGAGTGCTGTGAAAATTGCCAAGTAAGACTGCTTTTAATCTATATATTTTCTGGGATATGCTTTTTTCTTTTTTTTTTTTTTTTTGGCCCTTGAGACATGCAACAAGAAGTGAGCTTTGTCCATCCCAAATGACACCACAAGTGTCAATTCACACCAACTTTCAACATCTTGAAGAAATAAGCATTCTGATTACCCGTTTTCCTCCTGGGAAGGAAAGCTGAGGCACAACCAGGGCTAAAATCTTGTCAGTTGACAAAACCAGCTTCAAATTAGTCACAGATCTGGCCCCTCATACAACCGGCATAAGTAAAGATGGGATTTGTCTCCCCTAATTTTGGCCCTCTCTCCTTCGCTGCGATTTTTAAAGGGCATGGAAGGGCACCATGCCAAGTGTGGTATTTCTCTCTCTTCCTCCAGTACAAGCAGTCTGGAGCTGTTTGCCGAGCGGTTCGGCACGACTGTGACCTGGCCGAGATGTGCAGCGGCTCCTCTGCCAGCTGCCCAGAGGATCGATTCCGTGTGAACGGGCACCCCTGCAACTACGGCGAAGGCTATTGCTACATGGGGGACTGCCCCACCAGAGAAAACCAGTGCAAAGCCGCTTTCGGGCCACGTGAGTACCAGCTGGCATCGAAAAATAAGGTTGTTTAGGTCAAAGATAAGAGGCAGAGGTTCTGTCTGTCAGCATATCATCAAAGACCTTGTGTAAATCGGGAAGAGCATATCTATATAAATGAGTTCCAGTTTGTAGCGTGCACTTTGTTATTATTATTTTCATATTTGCACTGTGATGGTCATCATGTGAGCTGAAGGCCAGACTGTGCAACGCAACGTATTTCTAGAGAAATGGGAAGTGGTGAGGACGTTCCTCTTTTGCAGAATGCTTTTGAGATAAATTTGGAATGGAGCTGGGAGAGTATCCTCGGTAGGAAGGGGAAATGCTTGTGTTTCAAGTTTATGCCCAAGTTTTGCATGCCTTTATGAAGATGGCTCACCCTCTTCCCAGTCCTAAACCACATCCAGTTCTGAATACGTCCCATCTCCTGTGCAAGGTCAATACGTTGGTACTGGACAGAGAGAGCACACAGGAGAGGTTCTGCTGTCTGTACACAAAAACCATTGCAGAATTAATGCATGAAGAGCCAGAGAGAATGCTTTAGGCCTGGGGCAGCTTCAAGGAGAAAGGCCATCTCTTAAGCAGGGAGAGGAACTGGGCTGCATCCTGGGCTGCATCAAAAGATTTGTCACCAGCAGATCCAGAGAGGGGATTCTGCCACTTTACTCTGCTCTGGTGAGACCCCACCTGGAGCACTGGCTGCAGGGCTGGAGCCCTCAATAGAGGAAGGACATGGACCTGATGGAGCGGGTCAAAGGATCAATGGATCAGAGGGCTGGAGCACCTCTGCTCCGAGGACAGGCTGAGGGAGCTGGGGCTGTTCAGCCTGGAGAAGAGGAGGCTCCAGGGAGACGTAATCCCAGCCTTCCAGTACCTAAAAGGGGCTACAGGAGAGCTGGGGAGGGGCTGTTCACAAAGGCTGCTGNGAATATTATTATTTTTCACAGGCAGAGAACTTAAAGTAACGGCGTGGCATTTTCTTCTTCCACAGAGGCTACTGAAGGTGCACCGTCCTGTTACCGGATGAACGAGAAAGGGGTATATTATGGATACTGCAGAAAAGAAAAAGGTAGTCACGTCCCGTGTAAAAAAAAGTAAGCACTGTGTTACAGAATTTGCTGAGATTTGGGAAGAGAGACCACTCCTAGTCCAATTATGAGGCCGGAGTAGAGTGTGCTATTTCAGATGGCGCATGTATCCATGAGTCCTTTTGGGTTCAGTTTGAATATTGTGGTAAAGACAAAGCTAAGAAAAGGAGCTCACAAATCCTGAAATCCTAAGAAAACCAGTTTCCAGATCCCGAGATCAGTCTGAGACCCAGCAAGTGCAGAGATAGGTAGGTGTGAGCCTGCTCACGAGGATGATGGCGTGTGCGTGCGTACACAGGTAAGCACAGAGAAAGGATTTGGGGACAGGAAACCCCAGCCTCAGAAGCTGAGGACAGCTCAGTTAAATACTGATTTCTCTAAATTGCTGTGGGCTCCCTAATAAGATCAGGAATTAATTTGATCAGGAATTAAGAACCTGCCACCTTCTAGTCACAAACCGATCTGAAAACACCACAAACCTGCTCCAGTGGGAGGTGTCCCTGCCCAGGGCAGGGGGGTTGGAACTCGATGATCTTCAAGGTCCCTTCCATCTCCAACCATTCTATGGTTCTATGAAACTAAACTCCCTTTTTGCAGGTTTTTTTGAGTTCCTGTGCAGACACAGCAAACTCAGGCTGGAGGAGAGAGCAGCTCAGAGAGTCTGGTTGTGCCGTGTGGTTCTAGCAGCTCTCATTCTCCTTCCAGAGATAAAATGTGTGGCAAGTTGTACTGTACCGGGGGGGATGAGATGCCTCGGGATGGGAGCCTGGTGACTTTCGAGTCCTGCAAAGCCAGCTTCCCCAGGAACGGAGGAGCAGACACCGGGATGATTCTCGACGGAACAAAGTGCGGGAACGGGATGGTCAGTAGTAGATGGCTTCTCTTCTTAGTTTTTCCCTCTTTTCGTCTTACTTATATTGTTACCTCTTTTATCAGAGAAGGGAGCTTTTTAACAGGGAAGAACTGGACACTAAACTTCTGCCGTACCTTCTGCCTTCCTCCTATCACAAAAATGGTAGCAAAGCAAACAGAAGCTGTTCTCACTCCGGCTGCTTTCTGCTATCTTGTTGTTTTGCACTAGCCCAGATATAAGAGGCAACAGAAACAGGCCTTTGTATAAACGATTCAAAGATCATACATATATTGTTATTTATAATTATTTCATCGCTGAGCACTGCACTGGAATGGGCTACCTGGGGAAGAGGTTGAGGCACTTGAGGGGGTGTGTTTGTTTTTTTAATCAGAGTCAGATTGATGGTTGGACTAGATGATCTTAAAGGTCCCCTCCAACCTAGACAATTCTATGATTCTATGATTTCTTTGTCATATATTTCCACATTTCCTTATTTCCAATTTATTTGTAATGTATTTCCACTTGAGGGAAGGGGTTGCATGATGAAGGATTGAAGAGGAGCGGAAAGCAGTGATGCCCGTACATCTTTGTCACTCCCCTTTGTGATAAAATACCCAAAAATCAAATTAAAAATTATATCCACGTATCAGACTCCTAATGTAGCTTCAAGAGATCTGCAGACCTGTTTCTGTGCCTCCTTCCACTCCTCATCGCTTTACGCTATAACAAGCAAACTCTGCACCTTCTGAAAGCTACAGGTCACCTGGGTAACATCTGCCCTCTGTGCTTCAGGTGTGCAGCAAGGGAGAATGCGTCTACGCCGAAGATGTCTTCAGATCAACCAACTGCTCTGCCAAGTGCACTGGACATGCTGTAAGATATGAGCATTCATGCTATTAAGAAGGAAGGAAGGAAGGAAGGAAGGAAGGAAGGAAGGAAGGAAGGAAATTATGCCTATCAGCTACAGATTTAATTGATGACAGTATTTAGTTCATTTGGACTTAAGCTGTGGAGTCAGAAGTTTCCTGTGTTTTTATGAAAGCACATCTAACCTGATGGGTATCAGTATTTTTGCTAAGATGACAGGATGGAGACAGATTCTGTGCCTGGCCCTGCCTCTGAGCCGTGGCATCATGACCAGACTCTCTCAGATCATCTTCAGTTTTGGGAAAATGATTGTGCTCATCTTATTTGAACATTCAGAGAGGTGCAGATGTAAAGACCAACTCTGCTGCTTTGTGCCTTCTGTTGGAGCTTTCATTGCAGAAACACAAAGGCACATGACAGCAGACACTCAGGCCTGTCCTTTACTGCACAAAACCACCGCTCTCTGCTAAATTTTAGTCCAAGTAAAATGATAGAGGATTTCCAGACCCAGCCTCAATAACCTCATAAGGACCCTGACCTGGTGCCACTGACACTTTATGGGATTGTGGCCTCACTCTTGTTTCCAATCTGAAGATCTCCCTGGCTTTGTGCTTGCCCAGGTGTGCGACCATGAGCTGCAATGCCAGTGTGAAGAAGGATGGGCACCACCAACCTGCGACAGCTCCTCAGTAGTCACCAGTAAGTGCTGCAGGGCCACACGCTGGGAACCTGCTGGCTAAGACGACCTGCTTTCCCCCCCCCCCGGTGAAACAGCCCTGATTTGCCAACTTCACACATCCAGCAGATTATTTAGATGAGCAGGCTTTTCCTTTCTCCATCCTGAGATGAGCAGAAGGCATCAGCTCACCTAAATCTGAGCAGAGGCAAACTCCCAGAGCCTTTGCTTGCAAGGGAGATGGGCAAACCCATTTCCTTATCATCTGCACGGGATTGGCCTTTAACTGATCTGGAAAAATACTTTGTGTACACGTTCCCATGGGTTTGGGAAAAGAAAATTTTAAGCCTTTGTTATCAAATATTCCTGTCTTCTCCCCACGCTCACCAGAGTCAGATTTTGTGGCTCGGCTGAGGCTTTAAAATAGCTTTGTTAAAAGAAAATAGCAAAGCCTCACTTGTATACACTGCACCTGGTTTTGGGTAACACCCTTCGAGACAGAGGAAAGTACAATTAAATGATCTTTAAGGATGGATCTTTAAGGTTGGTTTAACCCAAGGACAGCTCAGGCAACAACCGCAGCCTTCAAATACAGCAAAGATGGCAGGAACACACTCCTTTCCGCCAGCACTCGTGGCAGGAGGAGCAGCCATCAGCTCCAGTAATTATGGGTCCAGACCTTGTGAAAAAAGATTACTTTGTCAATGGTGGTGATGGGAAAGCGCTGAGTAATTGAGGATCTTTTAAGACATAGGAACTCGTGTGCTCTCTCCCTGCCAGGCTTCGCCATTGTTGCTGGCGTGCTGATTGTCCTCGCTGTCACCGCAACTACAGCCGTGTTACTCATCCGCTTCCGAGTATTCAAGAAGAGGTAAAATGCTCATCCCCCTCAATGAAGGAAAAAAAAACCTGTACCATTCCTGGATAGATTTTAATCTGGAGTTTTTAAAGAGGGTGGGGGAAATTAGACACTGGAAAGCCAAAGAAGTGGGTTCAGGACCTTCACTGAGCTGTGTCAGAAATCCCATAGTTGGGAGAGAACTAAAGACTTGAAACTGTAGCTTTCAAGATTAACCCTAAATAACTAAAATAAGGGGGACAAATAAAGAAATAAAGGTCGTGGCTATATAACCCACCAATAGTAGTGTGGCAGGCACTCAACTTCAGCAAGCATTTTCACTTCAGTGTGGTTTACAGTCACATGTCATATTTGCATAGCTGGCAGACCAGAAGGGGACCTGGAACCACAAACCAAATCTTTGTGGATCAAGAACAAAGATGCAGAGAACACCCTGTCCTGGCGGTACCTGCCCAGAAGGTAAGAGCAGGGAGACGCTGGGTCAGCCATGGTCTCCCTGGGACCACAATGGAGGGGTTGAAACATCAAGACTCACCAGCTAAAAAGTGTTCTACACTTCCACGAGGGTTTCAAAACCCTTGGCTGGGACTGGGAGCTCTGAATCCCAGGGTGGGGAGGGAGCGGGGAAAGCACATGACACTGAGTCCCCGACTAAAAATAAGGCACAAGGTAAGGGCTCCATCAATTTAACTGTTCCCTTTTTTCAGACGAATGACAAGAAACTCCTCCTTCCCATACCTCCGCCGCAGGAGAGCAAACCACAGCGCCAGAGCGTAAGTAGTTCTAGGGAATTCTTCTGCTCGGGGCCAGACAGCATAAAGCATCCCTATTTCTGAAACGACTGCATCCTTCTACCCCTATAAATGCACCTTTCATGTAGAACTCAAGCCTGTACGCTCCCATGGGAACACATGGATGTATGGATATACATCCATATGTATCCATATGTATATGGATATACATATCCAACACGTGGATGTCTGGACACATGGATATACAATCTGTGTATAAGGTCAACGTCTCTTATATTCTCTTCTTTTACAGCCTGTCATAAGGCCAAAAGGTCCCCCACCTCCTGTTCCTTCTACCAAACCAACGTCTTCTCACACAGAAGAGATTTTTGTGAGTATAACCCTGCGACTTTTCACACGTTTCATCTGCATTGCAAATGCCTAGCAGAAAATATTTACTGCCTCAGCCTTTGAGCCCCCTGCCCAAGGGTGTAGAATCCTCACGCCAGCAACACGATCGCATGGTACTGCCTGCATAAAGGACGATGCGTCGGGACTAAATAAATAAATCATTTAAAAACTCCATATAGCAGCTTGACTCTAAAAACACAGTTGAATCCCACTGTTTTTAGAGATGCTTCCCCCAACAAGCACCTTTAGCTTCCTAAGCAGCCTATTTGAACGTGGATACTCGATGCAGATGAACTTAAATATTGAGAATAGCTCGGTGCTCTTCTGGAAGAGGAGATCTATACCCCTTGTGAATTTGTATTACCGTGCCTTCTTCTATGAGGACAAGTTAATCGGCTTTATCCCCAGCTTTTCCACTAGGAAAATGCAGGAGATAACAGTAGCAGCAGCTGAGGTCTGCAGAGGTTCTGCAGCTGCTCAGACAGGGAAGCCTAATGACACTTAAACTACGTTTTTGTTGTAGGCACCAGAGAGAAAACCCGCTCATCTCCCAGTTCCCAAAGGCAAACCTCCACCTCCACCAAAGGTAAACCTGAGTTCAGATGTGAAGAGCAATTCTTTCGGGATGTAATTCATCGAAATGCACCGGGCAAGCCGTGATTCATTTAACTCTCTCTTTTTCATGTAGGCTTTAAAACCTCCCATGAACCCCAGAGTATGAAGAGTCTGGAGTACGGCTGATTGAAATACCTGAAATTTTCGGGGACAATTTGTTCATCCCTTGATTCCTCGGCTTTTGGCAAAGGCAACCAAGACAGTCTTCCTGTTCTCTTTAAAAAAGGACAACCAGCTGACAGCTGCTTCGAAAGAAAAAACGTCCATTTTCAAACAGTGAAGAACTCTTTGGTGATGAACATCAAGCTACTGCCCAAAAGCAAAGGGAGCAGGATTGCTGCTTGCCCTGAGGTATAGACTGGGAACGATGAAACACATCCCAAATCCTGGGCCACCACCAGAAGATGGGGCTGCCCTGGGACGGGATGCCCTGCATCTGCACCACCGTTCTGGGCACAGACCTGGGGAGACCAGGGAAAGCACGGCTGCTGTATGTTTGTAAATTGTACACTTTTTTTGCTACGTTTCTGGATCTTGGCCAGTCCTCTCTTCAGCATCAGAGCCCGCTTTCTCCTTCATGGTGAGAGTTCAGGGAAAAGAAAAATCCTTTTCGTCCTTTGGAGAAAAGTTTGGGTCTTGGAGGCCTGATCTACCCTTGGAATAGTAAGACCACGCACTGGAAATGCATTGATTCCGGAAAGATCCTTTTGGGTCGGGTTCTCTCATTAATGCTTAGATTACCTGTTAAAGAAGAGTCCTCTCTTGGGTAGGTAGAGCTGGAGACAGGCTCAAAAGCAAAGTGGGCAGAAGTCAAACCACTTGCTGCTTGCCAGTGCCCTGGGCTGTGCCAGCTGGAAAAAGTGCCCCCGCTGCCACCGTTGCACTTGGAGAGAAACAGTTAGAAAAGCAGAGCCAACCAAACCCCTAATCGTTTATTTCATTCGCCCCTCAGCTCCAAAAATATCAGAGTGTTTCTCCTCTCCAGGATACACACGCCTCGGTCTTTTCTTTTAATTGCTCTTGAGCCGGGACGTGTTATTGTAAAGTTGCTAATGAGAGCTAGGCTGGGCACGGGGGGTTGTTATGATGGGACGGCACCACTGCGTGAGGCTTTCTGAGGGGTTCTTCATTCCTTCTGCCTGGTTGGCATCAGCACTGTTGACACTCTTGGCCTGCTGGCACCTCTCTGCATGGTACTGTTGGCATCTCTCTGCATGGTACTGTTGGCATTGATGGTAATAAATGCCGTGAGGCTGCTGGCACCGGTGCTGTTGTTACCATTGGCACTGACACCATTCATGTGGTTGGCATCAGTATTTTTAGGTTGAAGCGCACAGAAGTGTTTTTCAAGGAACCAAAATTTTACCAGGAAAAAGAAAAAAAGAGGGGGGTGGGGAAAGAAGAACAACAAAAAATAAAAAAAGAGAGAAAGAAAATCACTCTGAATCCAAAGTACTCAAGATTTTATAGAGATTCCAGTTTGAACGGGATTTGGGGTTGGATCAGGATCAAACTCAGGACAGAGATCTGACTCGATCGCGCTGTGGCTCAGGAAGGCAGTTTCCAGCCCTTGGCTTTGCTGGAGAAGGGCACACGGCGGCCAAACAACCACAAGAAGACCTGGGCCCTCGGGCCAGCTTTGTGCCTTTGCCTGCACCACCTGGTCCTGACAAGGGCCCATTAAGACTTTTTTGAAAAGCCTGATCCCTCAGAGGGCCCGAAAGCTTCTGCTCGAGCTCCCCAAGCAGCTCACGCCTGCTGAAATCCAGATCCACCTCATGGTGTTTGGGAACCGGACACGTCCCCGTACGGTTGCTTTTCAAAGGCAGAGCCCTGTTCTTTCCAGTGGCTGTCACTGTCACTGCACACCCCACAGCCCCCCCTCTCCCATACAAAAATGCATATTAAACAAAAACCCACCCCAATTTCTCCTCTAGGGCTAGGCTTGCTTTCAGGTTGCCAATCAAGTACTGTATGCTCTGCAAAACACCCATGTGATGAAATTGCTGTTTGAGGAGCAAGGCGAAGTTCTTGGTTTAGCACAGATTTTTATGGGAAGACAATAGATTTCTTCCACTCCAGGCACCTGCTTCTTTATTTGAGTCAGAAATGGATTTTTAATCTATCTGCATTTGACTGTGGTGTAAAGATTCAGAATTTATTTTTTATGAACTGTAATTATTGTATTTACAAAGATTTCTGTATTAAACGTATTCTGTGTAAATTGGAGGTGGTTGGTTTGTTTTTCAAAGATCACCATTTGTACACGAAACACTTGAGAGCAGTGTAAAGTAGGATCCTTTACAAGATTGCCAAATCCCTAAAACTCCCAATTCAGACCAAAAAGATCACTCACAGGCATTGCCAAACCCTGCCAAGTTAGTAAAGCTGAATTAAATTTATAATAAGGCTTGACAAGATACCATAGAACAGTTTTTCTGCCACCTTAAAGCCTATTTCTTCACGGTTCCCAACCTTCCCCACATCGTGAGCATTCAAGAATTTTCCAAGGACATAGAGATTCAAAGGAAGCTGAGACTTGTTTTTTCTTAGATACCTTTTTAAGACTCAAATCCCAAGCTGTGGAGCTCGGGCTTCCTTTTTCCTTCAGAAAACCAGAACCAAAAACCTCAAACCTCCTTAGTATCTGACCACCTTTAGTAAGCAGAGCCTGGACCCAGCACCGGAGCAGAGTGAGACCGAGCATCCATTGTTGGTAGAAAAATCAGTAGAAAGATAAATAAGAGCACGCACCCGCAGCAGTTTATGGTTTACAACTTTTCTTGGCCCCAGCATCCATAGAGCAGGACAGACAAGGGTATCTCCTGTGATGGAGCACAGGTTCCAGCCAGGCCTTGCCCAAAAGGGCTCCTCTGTAGGGACAATCTATTGTTCCGTTATCCAAACGTGACATCTACTGTTAGAACACCTCTACTGCAGGAGGAAAGAAGCCAAGAAAATTGGAGACAACTCCAGTTGCTCCAGTTGCCAAGAGCCTGCGGTTTGTAACCTCAGAGGACTAAACCCTCATCAGCTGCGTTCCCCTCCGTGATCCCACACTTGGCACTGAACTGCAAAGAGTTTCAGCTGGGTCCAGATGTTCCCTTATTCCTGGTGGAGGGTCCCTGGCTCAGGGGGATCGTGACACGTGGTGCAGCAGAGCGGGGAGCCCACCCGCTGCTGTCACGCTGTAAGACACAGGAGGGATTTGGGCACGGTGCAGCCACCACCAGTGAAGTGACACTGATTGAATTCGCATTTCTTAGGCAGGAGCCAGGTGCCAGACACTTGTCTTGCTCCCAGCCCAAAAAGCAAAGCAGTTTACCACTGGTTTGGGCGTGGGTTGTTTTGTTGTTGTTTTTTTTTCCAGTATGAGTGATGACTCCACTCCTCCATCTCCCCTTAATTCATGGAAAAGAAAAAATGTCTTTTTTTTCTTTCCTGTTTCCTTTCAGTCTCCAAGTTTACCACCTTCTCTCGTCCCTCTTGTCCCTCTGGCCATCTCTGAGGGATGGTGCTACCAGGAGAGAGCATACTTTTTTCTCTCTGAACCCCCCAGACCAATCTTCACTGCGAACAGTTTTTAGGGGCTTCTTGAAAAGAAGGCACACGTCGGACCATCTGACAACAGACCCCTTTCCTCAGTGGCTCTCATCTGGCCCCCCGAATTGCCCGCTTCGCTGTGCAAATTCAACACTGGCCATTAGAGGGCAACGGGGCATGGAAAAGAAGTTTCTCCCGCTTGCTATCCGATGACTGCTATCACCTCAAACCAATCAATTCAGAATTTACTGCATCCTCTGACCTTGGGCAATAGATTCAGGAGACATTAACAAGGACGCCATCAGCCAGGAAGGGTTGGGAGGTTGGAGCAGATTCAGATTTTCAGACACAGAGGCACCAGACAACTAATAAACAGGCAAAACCCAACCCTTCAAACATGACACCACAGACAGTACATGCTTTAAGCATTACATAGCAAGACCCTGATCGATTCAGGTTTTACTGGCCAGAAAACAAAAACGTTGCCCTTATCAAAGTGACAAACATCACTTGTGACTCAAAATCAAGATTTTTCTTCCCCTTTTGCTTCCTTACACCAGCAGAGCTCTCATAGCCTCATAATAATGCATAAATCATTACCATCCTGAGAAACAAGTAAATAAAAGGATGCAGGTTGAGTCCACTGATGTGCAAATGGGTGAAAATTCATGGAAATACTGAAGATTTCCCAGCTGACAGACCCTAAGAATTCAGATCACCATCTAACCTGGCCTAATGGTGGCTTTCCAGCACGATGAAACCAATGGCTTTTACTACAACTGCCTTTGCCACTGGCTGATAATACCAGGAAACACGAACCTCAGCCACTACCTACTTTGTGTTGTTCACCAGTGGCTGAGAAGTGCCAGTCCTTAATCATCAGGTTATTGATAACTTCCTGATCCACGCTCCTCATCTTCCTCTGGTGCAGAGGAAAGGAGCAGAGGGGGCTGCCAGTTGCCAGCCATTGCCCTGGCCCCCCAGATCACTTTAAAACGGTCTTCAGGAAAGTGGCACAGATATTAACAGGCTTTTACTGACATTAGGTCCATAAATAATTCCACATAATGCACAGCCCCAGCCTTTAGGAGGTCTAGGGGAAAAAAAGCGGAGGCTGAGATATTGACAAATGTGTCTGCAAGAGCTATTAAAAAAAAAAAAAAAAGAGAAAGCCATTTCCATG